>WNGS01165339.1:680813-699688 GCA_020271785.1 Procambarus virginalis
GTACTGGTGCCCTCCACACTGGTACACTGGGTTACTAGTGCCCACCACATGGGGCACTGGGTACTGGGGCTCCACACTGGTACACTGGGTACTGGTGCCCACCACACTGGTACACTGGGTACTGGTGCCCACCACACTGGTCAATGGGTACTGGTGCCCTCCACACTGGTACACTGGGTACTGGTACACTCCACACTGGTACAATGGGTACTGGTGCCCACCACACTGGTACACTGGGTACTGGTACACTCCACACTGGTACACTGGGTACTGGTGCCCTCACACTGGTACACTGGGTACTGGTGCCCTCACACTGGTACACTGGGTACTGGTGCCCCTCCACACTAGTACACTGGGTACTGGTGCCCTCACACTGGTACACGGGTACTGGTGCCCTCCACACTGGTACACTGGGTACTGGTGCCCTCCACACTGGTACACTGGTTACTGGTGCCCTCCACACTGGTACATGGGTACTGGTACACTCCACACTGGTACACTGGGTACTGGTGCCCTCCACACTGGTACACTGGGTACTGGGGCCCTCCACACTGGTACACTGGGTACTGGTGCCCTCCACACTGGACACTGGGTACTGGTGCCCTCCACACTAGTACACTGGGTTACTGGTGCCCTCCACACTGTACACTGGGTACTGGTGCCCTCCACACTGGTACACTGGGTATGGTACACTCCACATGGTACACTGGGTACTGGGGCCTCCACACTGGTACACTGGGTACTGGTGCCCTCCACACTGGTACACTGGGTAATGGTGCCCTCCACCATGGTACACTGGGTACTGGTGTCCTCCACTGGTACACTGGGTACTGGTGCACTCCACACTGGTACACTGGGTACTGGTGGCCCCCACACTGGTACACTGGGTACTGGTGCCCTCCACACTGGTTACACTGGGTACTGGTGCCCTCCACACTGGTACAAGGGTACTGGGACACTCCGCACTGGTACACGGCGTACTGGTACACTCCACACTGGTACATTGGGTACTGGTGCCTACCATGGTACACTGGGTACTGGTGCACTCGGGGAGAGCTGGGGATGGCAATTAGGGTCATGTGATGGTGTTAATGATGGACCCGCTAAATGGACCGCACTAACAAGACCTAGAGGGACAGAAACGTCATCACAGACCTAATTTCGTGCGCGTGGGTTGGCAGCCATATTAAACATTCTTCTTTGACTTAATCGTAATTCCGATATTAACACGAGACTCCTTGTACGGACTGGACCTTTTATGCCACTAGACAAGTCTACGAGTGACCTTTTCTAACGGCCATAATGGCCAGCTCATAAATATACAGGGAACTTTTTCTCCTAAACCGTTTCTAATGAATCTAAACTATTCCTTTTCAGATAGTAATAAAAGATCAGAAAATGCGTATTTTTGTGACGATCGAGCTTACTCCATGTGGTAATGGGTGTTAAACATCTAGGGACCTACTGGGAGACCACAAGCATCATAGAGCCACTACTGGGAGACCACAAGCATCATAGAGCCACTACTGGGAGACCACAAGCATCATAGAACCACTACTGGGAGACCACAAGCATCATAGAGCCACTACTGGGAGACCACAAGCATCATAGAGCCACTACTGGGAGACCACAAGCATCATAGAGCCACTACTGGGAGACCACAAGCATCATAGAACCACTACTGGGAGACCACAAGCATCATAGAACCACTACTGGGAGACCACAAGCATCATAGAGCCAATACTGGGAGACCACAAGCATCATAGAGCCACTACTGGGAGACCACAAGCATCATAGAGCCACTACTGGGAGACCACAAGCATCATAGAGCCACTACTGGGAGACCACAAGCATCATAGAGCCACTACTGGGAGACCACAAGCATCAAGGAGCCACTACCGGGAGACCACAAGCATCATAGAGCCACTACTGGGAGACCACAAGCATCATAGAGCCACTACTGGGAGACCACAAGCATCATAGAGCCACTACTGGGAGACCACAAGCATCACTGAGCCACTACCGGGAGACCACAAGCATCATAGAGACACTACTGGGAGACCACAAGCATCATAGAGCCGCTATTGAGAGACCACAAGCATCATAGAGCCACTACTGGGAGACCACAAGCATTATAGAGCCACTACTGGGAGACCACAAGCATCAAAGAGAGATAGAGGAGACAGACAGACACAGACAGACAGACAGACAGACAGACAGACAGACAGACAGACAGACAGACAGACAGACAGACAGACAGACAGACAGACAGACAGTGCTCAACATGGAAGTTCTTTAACAGCTTCTTCAGAAATATAATTATATATTCCGGGTCAAAACGGTCGTGATGTTAGCGAGGCTGTTATTGGTACGATCACACACACCTGGGACATGGTCACCACACACCTGGGACATGACCACCACACACCTGGGACATGATCACCACACACCTGGGACATGATCACCAGCACACCACACACCTGGGACATGATCACTACCACACCACACACCTGGGACATGATCACTACCACACCTGGGACATGATCACTACCACACCTGGGACATGATCACTACCACACCTGGGACATGATCACTACAACACCTGGGACATGATCACTACCACACCTGGGACATGATCACTACCACACCACACACCTGGGACATGATCACTACCACACCTGAGACATGATCACTACCACACCACACACCTGGGACATGATCACCACACACCTGGTACATGATCACTACCACACCACACACCTGGGACATGATCACCACACACCTGGGACATGATCACTACCACACCACACACCTGGGACATGATCACTACCACACCTGAGACATGATCACTACCACACCACACACCTGGGACATGATCACCACACACCTGGGACATGATCACTACCACACCTGGGACATGATCACTACCACACCACACACCTGGGACATGATCACTTCCACACCTGGGACATGATCACTACCACACCACACACCTGGGACATGATCACCACACCACACACCTGGGACATGATCACTACCACACCACACACCTGGGACATGATCACTACCACACCACACACCTGGGACATGATCACCACACCACACACCTGGGACACGATCACCACACCACACACCTGGGACATGATCACCACACACCTGGGACATGATCACTACCACACCACACACCTGGGACATGATCACTACCACACCACACACCTGGGACATGATCACCACACCACACACCTGGGACATGATCACTACCACACCACACACCTGGGACATGATCACCACACCACACACCTGGGACACGATCACCACACCACACACCTGGGACATGATCACCACACACCTGGGACATGATCACTACCACACCACACACCTGGGACATGATCACTACCACACCACACACCTGGGACATGATCACCACACCACACACCTGGGACATGATCACTACCACACCACACACCTGGGACATGATCACCACACCACACACCTGGGACACGATCACCACACCACACACCTGGGACATGATCACTACCACACCACACACCTGGGACAAGATTACCACACCACACACCTGGGACATGATCACCACACCACACACCTGGGACATGATCACCACCACATCCACACACCTGGGACATGATCACCATCACATCCACACACCTGGGACAAGATCACTGTACCACACACCTGGGACATTATCACCACACCACACACCTGGGACAAGAACACAACGCCACACACCTGGGACATTATCACCACACCACACACCTGGGACAAGAACTCAACACCACACACCTGGGATATTGATCACCACACCACACACCTGAGACATGATCACCACACACCTAGGACATCATCACCACCACACCACACACCTGGGACATTATCACCACACCACACACCTGGGACATTATCACCACACCACACACCTGGGACATTATCACCACACCAGACACCTGGTGTCCGCAGGTGCTAGTCATTAGATTACATCTCCATAATTAAGGTCTCATACGCATATTAATCCTGAGCGACATATTTTCTGCGTTGCTCGCTCCTACTCTCTCCTCTCAACCATGTGTCTAGTTGTCGGTCTGTCTCTTTGTGTCTCTGCGTCCGACTGTCTGTGTCTCTCTTTCTCTGCCTCTCTCTGTTTCTCTATATCTCTCTATATCTCTCTGCCTCTCTCTGTCTCTCTATATCTCCCGGTGTCTCTGTCTCTCTCTGCTTCCCTCCCTGTGTGTACAGAGCGTCACACACACTTTCACCTTTGTCAAAACGCTTAGGCTTGACGGAGTCTTGCTTCATGCAGTTCGGCGTTCAATCCCCGACAGTCCAAGTGATTGGGCACCATTCCTTCCCCCAGTCCCATCCCAAATCCTTATTCTGACCCCTTCCAAGTGCTCTATAGTCGTAATGGCTTTCTGCTTTCCTCTAATAGTTTCCTTCCCTTCCGTCAAAACGGCAATTTTAATTTAATATTCTGAAAAAAATTATATTTATTTGTTATAAATATTGAAATGCAGTATTATATTCATATAACAATGCACTTAATATTATGTGTTAGTATCTTTTTCATAAAAGTTAACATCATACCGACAGCTGACCATCTGATTGTTTATTCTCGTTCTTCTCCCAACTGAATCATTACTGTTACTCCCCCTCTTAACACGTCCCATCAATATTACCCTCCCTGCACCCCCTCTTAACACGTCCCATCAATATTACCCTCCCTGCACTCCCTCTTAACACGTCCCATCATTATTACCCTCCCTGCACTCCCTCTTAACACGTCCCATCAATATTACCCTCCCTGCACCCCCTCTTAACACGTCCCATCAATATTACCCTCCCTACACCCCCTCTTAACACGTCCCATCATTATTACCCTCCCTACACCCCCTCTTAACACGTCCCATCAATATTACCCTCCCTGCACTCCCTCTAAACCACAAATATTTTCTCGTGGCCTGTCCTCCTCGTCTCTTCCACTTACGTCACCACTAATATTTATCTCTCAAACAAATTGGTATTTACCTTCCACAACCCACCAATCAGGCCCGCAGACTCGTCAATTCTTCGAAGAAAATATGCAATTTTCAGGTTTGATAATTCGCGGGGCGGCCGCTGCCTGGCGACCACAGCGCCAGGAACCCGGCGCCTACTTGGAGGACAGTGTTGACGGTGTGGGACGAGGACCCGCAGTGGAGCTACTTGTCACACACGAGAGCCGGAGCGGAGCTACTTGTTACACACAAGAGCCGGAGCGGAGCTACTTGTCACACACGAGAGCCGGAGCGGAGCTACTTGTCACACACAAGAGCCGGAGCGGAGCTACTTATTACACACAAGAGCCGGAGAGGAGCTACTTGTCACACACAAGAGTCGGAGAGGAGCTACTTGTCACACACGAAAGCCGGAACGGAGCTACTTGTCACTCACAAGTAACGTCCCGTCTCTCTCTCTTCTCGTGTGTGTGGTGTCGTTATATACCAATAATAATAATAATGATAATTTATGATTATCTATACATTTTATTATTGTTCGGTTATACATTTATGTTATATTTGGTTGTTGCAAGCTAGCACTGCTCGTCTAGTGTGCAGTTGGCTATAGCAGGGCAGTTGTTGAAGGCTATTGTATATGTGCACGAGGTCAGCTGTATTACCTATAATTTACTAACCGCTGTTTAACGGTTAATAAATTAACCATTAACCAATCCTTTAGATCTGAATTGTTAAAGTGACCAAATGTTTTGGTATTTTCATTTAAACCTTGCAAATCGTGTGATGGTTGAAGGAAACAAGAATCATTTATTGTGTCGGTGGAGAGGTAGTTAGTATATATATACATGTTAGGCTTATATCGAGGCCGCCTCCCCTTTCCCCTTCTGACTCCCCCCCCCCCTCGTCCCCCCAGGATACAACCCCACAACACGCTGACTAACTCCTGGTTACCTATTTACTGCGCAGTGAAAAGGAGGCATTGAAATTTATCTTGGTTTCGACGTATCATTGTTCACTATATTTCATATATATGGAGTCTACACATGTACACATGAGCCTCGTGGCACTACCTCCCCCACCTAGTCCCCTGCTTATTCTCTTAACTTAAAGTTCCATTGTTAATGACTGTATTCAACTTTCCTGCAGGGTCTTTATGTCTGTTGTGTTACCGTTCACTATTCACTGTTCGCTCTAGTCCAAGAATACCAAGATAAATATATGTGAACACGGGCCTCGTGGCACTACGCCCCCACGTGGACTGGTGCTAGTGGTTTTCTCTATTTTACACAAAGTTCTAGTGACATCACTGTATTTTTTTTCCTTAATGTAGTTATACACTTTGTGATAACTGTGATCCGTGTTCCATCACAGTAACCCTCATATGTCCGAGTTAATTGAGGTTTAATTGAGGAGCGCGCAAACCCACGACCCTCCCACGCACAGGCTGACTGACTGACTGACTATACACTAGGCTTTAGATCCCCATCAACAAGGGCTTTCTGTTCGATGGTACCCATGTAGAAATTAGCAAACTGTACAACAATAGGGGACACCCTCCCCCCATTAACAACGCCTTCTACATGCTTATACATGCGCCCTTCAGGACTCAGGAATGGTGCCGCTTTGGTACATGCTCCGAATGGCTTGCTAAGTGTGGCTTCTGGGAGGTCACAGGAACTACACGCTCGATCCCGACAAATGCTGTCCGTCATCATTCCAATAGTCTCATCCTCGGGCACATTTTTTGAGATATATACAATAGTTGTTACATTCTTGTACAGCCACTAGTACGCGTAGCGTTTCGGGCAGGGCCCTGGAATACGATCCCCGCCGCGAAGAAACGCTGTTACAACCAAGTGCTCATTTTACTGTTGAGTTAAGCAGAGGCTATAGTTAAGGATTTGCGCCCAGTAAATCCTCCCCGGCCAGGATACGAACCCACGACAAACCGCTCGCGGAACGCCAGGCGAGTGTCTTACCACTACACCACGGAGACTGGTGAGAGCGTTCATTGATGAACAGCGACTCATCATCAAGTGACGCTCTCACCCCTGATGACTGAGACCCCAGCAATATATCAACAAATTCCTTTGGACACCTCAGGCTGAAGGCGTGTGGCACGTTTGGGAGTTAGCAGAGTTTAGTCCCTTAGCCAGTCTGTACGTGGGCGTAGGAATCTGGCTCATGATGGGTCGAAGTGGGTTTCCAGGCTTTGAGTCTTGATAAACCCATATGCATATTCAGGCCTAACCTCCCGGCAGGTGAATTCCACACATTAATAGTTTCAACCAATCTGTTCAGCAGTTGTGTCCCTAGTGACCCTGTGGAATTATTTTGACCAAAGAGGACGAGGTTTATTTTCTCAATATATTCCTCCTTTTTAAGGATGATGTATAATGGCGATTTATCACCTGTTCTAACAAGAATTTTCTTTTCTCACGGAGCCCCTTAGCTGCCGCTTTGAGCTCAGAACACAGTCTTGTGCTTCTGGAGTTACCACGAGTCCTTTTTGTCTTGCAATCTTTCCCAGTGACTTACGGCAGATGAGTTCATGGCTGCCGTATAGGTCTGTCTACACAAGCCGCTCCACTGGTGTTCGGTGGAGACAGAGGCTACAAGGCGCAATTAAGAATAACATTCAGGAAGTTCCCAGCAGCTCAACCAACCACTTGGTCTGGACGGTAGAGTGAGGGTCTCGTTTCATGCAGGTCGGTGTTTAATCCCCGACCGTCGAAGTGGTTGGGCACCATTCCTTCCCCTCGTCCTGTCCCAAATCCTTATCCTTATCCCTTCTCAGTGCTATATAGACGTAATGACTTGGCGCTTTCCCCCTGGTAGTTCCCCTTCAACTAGGTGAGCCACCAGCACTATCCCACTGGAAATTTACGCCTCTTAGTTGAACAGAAAATGGTTTTTCTGGGATTCTTTTCTATTGTGGATGCTGGTGGCTGAGTACGTAGAGCTGATGGCTGTGCTTTTGTGATCTAAGATTCGAGGCTAAGATGGTGCACATTGAAATGTTATTATCCAAAATATGGTAATTAACAATGTATATATGAACTTACATAAACTATTGGAAAAACTAGTTGTTTCAATATGCCTCAGGAATTAAATTTTTATGGTATGCTTTTCCGGTTTGTTTAACGAAATCTTGTTTTTATGTGAACTTTATATCCAATATCCAACAAATATCTCTTTCTTATGAAAGGGTTTATCTGGTCTATGTCAATGTTACGGCATATATATCTATATATATATATATCTATATTATAATATACTATATATATATATATATATAAATAATTATATATATATATATTATATATATATATATATATATATATATATATATATTATCCTAGGGGCACCGGATTGAAGATGGCATGTCAAACGCCTCGTCAGCTTGGTCGACGTCATACCTATGTACTTAGATTGAAGGTTACATCCTTCGTGATAGTAAAAGATAGTATTACTATTCGTAATAGTAAAAGACTCAGATGAACTAATTGACGTAAAAAGACATCTAGAGAGAGAGTCAGTACTCCGATTTACACATGAAAATAGTGAAAATAACAGTCTGCCATTCTTGGATGTACTAATAACAAAACAGGAACCTCTTTAAGCACCACCAAGCCCACCAACATAGGATTATGCCTGAACGGTAGAAGTGAGTGCCCCCAAAGATACAAAGCCAGTGTTCTCAATGCTTATATTCGTCGAGCGCTTACCCACTGCTCTGAATGGAGCAACGTGAGTAGAGAGTTTGAAAGAGTAACTCAGGTATTGGTGAACAATGATATAGCAACGCGGAAATAACGCTGCTATAAGAAGACACTTGGACCGTTGGTATAATCCAGAACCTAGAACAGAAACCACAATACCTCCATAAAATTATATTACAAATCAACCATGCACAGTGAACATACAAAAGAGGAAAGAATAATGAAAGAAATAATCGTTAAAGGAGTAAAAAGCACTACTCCTAACCAAAACATAAACCTGACAATATTCTATAAAACCAAGAAGACTTCCGAACTCCTTATCAAAACAGCCCGAAGCCGACAGAGAACCTCTACAGCAGTCACGTTGTATATATATATATATATATATATATAATATATATATATATATATTATATTATATATATATATATATATATATATATTATTGTGATGATAATCTCTTCCCAGAGATTGAGCCTGCTCCTTCTTCTAGCGTCACGTCCAACCCAATATTCAAGATACGTTTTCAGTGGCTTAACGTATATATCAAGACAGCCACACGCCCCTGTAACTCCTCCTCCCCCCACTCCTGCACACCTGGTCGACCCGCCAACTGCTACGCCCAGCCAAACTACCGACTTGCGGCCGTCCTGCATTCTCATTGGCCGTTTACAACACACACTCCACGCCACGCCAATCACATTCCTCGCAAACCAATGTCAGGACCGCCAGCAGTTCTTCAGTCAGAATATATCTAGTGCTCTTGCTGTGAACACCTACTTGACCCACCTTGTGTGATCAAATAGAGGTTGATAGCTTGCGCATATATTCCCAGCACATTTATCTTTGTATTCCTGTTAACGTAACCAGTTCCCCCCTTTTCAGTTTGTTATTATATTTTACATGTTTATTTTTACATTATTTTAAATGCCAAGGAATTGTCTTTATTTTATTTTGTTTTCTAGATTAAGTAAGTGCATTTTTTTATATCTTGTGTTTTCGTGTATCTTACCTTACTTACCACAGATTATCAGACAAGCAGTCACTCTTTTTTTTTTTCCATTTTTTTTATAACTTGCATGTATGTGGCCCAGCATTGACATCTGCTATTTGGAAGACTGCCGACCACCATTTCAAACACGTTACCGTCACAATATATATATTTATAAGAACCCAACAGCGTTCTTAAATTGTCAGATGTTCCGTTTGATGAGATACCCCGCATAGTGCTTTTGAAAAACATCGATTTACTTAAATTAGAAGTTCGTGAATGTTTTAAAGTGGTAGATCAATGTAAGTACGATTTTCTCTAAGCCATTCCACCTGAATGGAACCGTTGTATGATGGATTACTGTTATACTACATTGAGGTCTGCCTGCAGGAAGGTGAGTACTAAACTTGATTTCAAATTAAAGAGACTTATTGAACAAAGTGACTGGAATAAACACTCTAACCGGGATTTTGTTATAAACCTCTCGGATAGACAGCTTGATAATGACACGATTACTGCATTTGGATATGGCCTGAGCTTTGCCACATCTAACGGAACAGTCAATTATGTAGATATTGCCAAAGGTTTCAACAAGCTCGAAAAGTATAGCGATGTCTCAGTTGAGAATATGTGTGCAAAGGTATGATGTATGGTGTTTTACTTAACAATTCGGTTCCTAATTGTCCAAGTCGATTTGTTCATGCGTTCAAAAATCTCAAAAAAGATTGTTCATTACACATTACCAAAGCTGATAAATCAAATGCAGTAGTTATTATGAATAAGGATGACTATGTACGAAAAATGGAGTTACTCCTGGAAGACAGTGATACTTATCTATTGATTAGTAGAGATCCTACTGAAAAAGTGATTGCACATTTTAACAAAACTCTTAAAACTGTGTGTAAAGGCAATAAAGAGTTGATATTTAGGCTAACAATTCGATCCCCCTCTCTACCTTACATGTATGGTCTTATAAAACTCATAAACCATATAATCCCGCAAGGCCGATTATTAGTTCAGTTGGTTCGGCGGCTTATAAACTCTCTAAATGGTTACTCAAAGTTTTGTCCCCTATAGTTGGTACTATTTCCAAATCACACTTGACAAACAATGTGGACTTAGTTAATAAGCTATCCACACTGAATTAAAATTTTGATTTTAAACTAACAAGTTTCGATGTGTCTTCTTTATTCACTAAAGTACCTGTTGATGATCTGTTAGAATTTCTACGTGAGGAACTGCCCAAATATAATTTGAGCTTGCAGACCAACAAAGTATTGGAACTTATCAAATTATGTATTAAAGACAATTGTTTAGTTTTAATGGAAAATTTTTCAAACAAACATTTGGAATGGCGATGGGCAATCCTCTTTCCCCAGTTTTGAGCAATTTGTATATGGAATTCTTCGAAACAAATCTTATCCAGGATTATCCCTGCGAATGTTGTTTGGTTTAGGTATGTTGATGATATTTTGTGCTTGTGGCCGTGTGACAAAAACCAGATAGTTTTTCTTAATGAACTTAATTCTTTGGTAGCTTCAATCAAATTCACTTGTGAGGCTGAGGAGAATGGTACTCTTCCGTTTTTGGGCATTATGATTCATAGAATCACTAGAAAGTTCAAATTTAATGTGTTTAGGAAACCAACCAACGTGGGGGTCGTATGTTCATTTTTATTCGAATCATCATAGTAAAGTTAAACAGGCAGTATTTTCAGGAATGTTTCTACGAGCTGCTTTGAGGGTATGCAGCCCTGAGTTTTTTGATGAAGAGATTGCTAAAATTTATGAAATTGGAAATAGTTTACAATATTCTAAGGTTTTTGGACTTCTCGTTTGAACAAGCCAAGCGTACGTTTTATAATCACGTCCCCAAGGCGAAATCAGAAATTATTTACTCATTGGTGGTACCTTATGCGAGTGGACTTGAAAAACTGTCTCCGATTTTTAAGAAACTTAATATAAATTTGGTGTTCACAAATAGTACGATCAAGTCCAATTTAATAAAAAACTCCCCCGATACAGCAGGATGTGTGTATTCGATTCCCTGTAATGATTGTGATTTTGTGTACCTTGGACAAACAGGAAAGTCCTTACAATTGCGGTTGTCACAACATGCTTATAGTATTAGAACTGCCCAAACGTCTAATGCATTATATCTGCACACGAGTTTATGCGATCACACTATTAAATGGATTGGGGCGAAAAGCATTACCAATTGTGGTGATTTCGTGGAAAGGAATTTGATTGAGTCTGCTCTAATCAATCAGTGTCCAAATCTTCTTAATGTTAGTACTGATATATGCAAACTTGATCCATTTTTAAGTTATAATATTGCACAACAGTTTAAGAAAAAACTCTGATAGAGAGGCTTACAATGTCTCATTACAATTTTATATTCATATATTGTGTGTTCATGAGGCTTTTCTTTAATCTTTCATCCTTATTCTCTGATCGCTTAATCCTCTTTGACCATTCTAAGAAAAGCTATTCCTGTTTCTGGTTAATCCTTTCCCTGGACATGGGTTGGTCAGGTTCCAGGTGTCTGCTTGTATCCTCTCTCAATCTCCTCTAGTCAGTCTGGTGTTGACAACGGCCGAAACGTTCACTTTCTTTTATATTTCTCTGTGGATTTTCCGCATAAAATGTTCAGTGTTTTGTGATCGTCAATTGCATGTATATATATATATATATATATATATATATATATATTATATATATATTATATATATATATATATATATATATATATATATATATATATATATATATATATATATTATTAAATATGACCGAAAAAGTAAGATTAATAATTCTAACACGAATTTTCTCGATTTTCCTTATGTTTCTTTTTACTGGTGACGGTAAATGAAAAATCAATTCTCCAAAATTCATTTTTATTTCTAGTCTGACGCGACACTTGAGCGCGTTTCGTAAAACTTATTACATTTTCAAAGACTTTAGTTTATCCACACACAACTTATGACTGAAACTTATGGCTGAACAGCATTGGCTCTTATACCTGCATTTGGGTGAGGTGATGTAGTACAATAGTGGGGTGAAAAACAAACTTTCAACAAAACACAGAACACGGAATAATGGATATAGATTTGCAGAAGTTGGGTACAAATAGAACTGCAGAAGGCCTATTGGCCCATATTTCTTGATGTTTCTATTGGAGCGGAGTCTTGAAGTGGGTAGAATATAGTTGTGCGTCAATTGGCTGTTGATTGCTGGTGTTGACTTCTTGATGTGTAGTGCCTCGCAGATGTCAAGCCGCCTGTTATCGCTGTATCTATCAATGATTTTTGTGTTGTTTGCTAAGATTCTCTGGTTATGGTTTGGTTGTGGGAAGAGAATATATGTTCCTTAATGGAGCCCTGTTGCTTATGCATCGTTAAACGCCTGGAAAGAGATGTTGTTGTCTTGCCTATATACTGAGTTTTTTGAGGCTTACAGTCCCCAAGAGGGCATTTGAAGGCATAGACGACGTTTGTCTCTTTTAGAGCGTTCTGCTCCGTGTCTGGAGAGTTTCTCATGAGTAGGCTGGCCGTTTTCTTGGTTTTATAGTAAATCGTTAGATGTATCTTCTGATTTTTGTCTGTAGGGATAACATTTCTATTAACAATATCTTTCAGGACCCTTTCCTCCGTTTTATGAGCTGTGGAGAAGAAGTTCCTGTAAAATAGTCTAATAGGGGGTATAGGTGTTGTATTAGTTGTCTTTTCAGAGGTTGCATGGCGTTTCACTTTCCTTCTTATGATGTCTTCAATGAAACCATTGGAGAAGCCGTTGTTGACTAGGACCTGCCTTACCCTACAGAGTTCTTCGTCGACTTGCTTCCATTCTGAGCTGTGGCTGAGAGCGCGGTCGACATAAGCGTTAACAACACTCCTCTTGTACCTGTCTGGGCAGTCACTGTTGGCATTTAGGCACATTCCTATGTTTGTTTCCTTAGTGTAGACTGCAGTGTGGAAACCTCCGCTCATTTCCATGACTGTTACATCTAGAAAGGGCATCTTCCCATCCTTCTCCATCTCGTAAGTGAAACGCAACACAGAATTCTGCTCAAACGCCTCTTTCAGCTCCTGCAGATGTCTGACATCAGGTACTTGTGTAAAAATGACGTCAACATACCTGCAGTATATGGCCGGTTTCTCAGTATAACTCAGTATATAGGCAAGACAACAACATTTCTTTCCAGGCGATTAATGATGCATAAGCAACAGGGCTCTATCAAGGAACATATAATCTCTTCCCACAACCAGACCATCACCAGAGAAGTCTTAACAAAAAACACGGAAATCATTGATAGATACAGCGATAGCAGGCAGCTTGATATCTGCGAGGCACTATACATTAAGAAGTCAACACCAGCAATCAACAACCAATTAACGCACAATTATATTCTACCAACTTCAAGACTGTCCTCCAACACCTCGACATCCTCACAGACCGACATCACCTCAGCACGGAAACAAGGATAATCAAGAAACTAACAACATTATATGGAGGACCTATGGCAATTCCACGACCAAGAGACGGCTTCCTGAACCTTGCAGGAATCAACCTCACTGAGGACCAAGTCACTCTCCTAAATCTGGGTATAAACTGTCACGTTATGTCCAGACCAAGTGCGTTGGCCCGGAAAGTGGAGTTGGAGATCCTGTTGGACGACATATGTGACCTCGAAGCACAAAAGAAGGTCACCACCAAAGACACCTTACAAGCAGAACTTATTGCAGAAGGAGGAAAGAATCGAGGCAACTACAGAAGAACCATACTGACCCGCGAGCTCAAAGCGGCAGCTAAGAGCCTTCGTGAGAACAAGGAGATAGTTGTCAGGAGAGGCGACAAGTCGCCAATATACGTCATCCTTAAGAAAGACGAATATCTGGCAAAAATGAACTTCATACTCTCTGACCAAACTAAATTCCAAAGGGTAACGAAGGACACTACAGCAGAATTGTAAGCAAAGGTCAACAAATTGATTAAAACTGTGAATGCCAAGAAATCCGGACTCCACCTGCCAAAGATTATTGGGGAATATAAACCTGGATATGCGTATGGAAATGTCAAGACACATAAGCCTGGAAACCCACTTCGGCCAATCATCAGCCAGATACTCACACCCACGTACAGACTGGCGAAACGACTCAACGGCTTACTGACTCCTTATGTCCCTTGCGCCTTCAGCCTGAAGTCCCCGAAGGAATTTGTTGACTTACTGCGGGAAGCACAGGCCACAGGGATTAGAGCCTCGTTAGACGTAGAATCACTGTTTACCAACGTACCTGTGGATGAAACAATCGGGATGATAGTGGACCGAGTGTATCGTGATCCAGCCTGTACTCCTCTTGACATACCAGAAAATATCCTGAGGAAACTACTCCAAGCTTGTACTAAGGAAGCACCCTTCTTGAGCCCGGATGGGCACATGTATAAGCAAGTAGATGGGGTCGCCATGGGTTCTCCCCTAGGTGTCTTGTTTGCGAACTTCTACATGGGTACTATCGAGAAAAGTCTTAGTCGACTTGAACTTGAAACCGGCCATATACTGCAGGTATGTTGACGACATTTTTACACAAGTACCTGATGTCAGACATCTGCAGGAGCTGAAAGAGGCGTTTGAGCAGAATTCTGTGTTGCGTTTCACTTACGAGATGGAGAAGGATGGNCACTGGGTACTGGTACACTCCGCACTGGTACACTGGGTACTGGTACACTCCGCACTGGTACACTGGGTACTGGTACACTCCGCACTGGTACACTGGGTACTGGTGCTCTCCACACTGGTACACTGGGTACTGGTGTCCTCCACACTGGTACACTGGGTACTGGTACACTCCGCACTGGTACACTGGGTACTGGTACACTCCGCACTGGTACACTGGGTACTGGTACACTCCGCACTGGTACACTGGGTACTGGTACACTCCTCACTGGTACACTGGGTACTGGTGCCCTCCACACTGGTACACTGGGTACTGGTGCCCTCCACACTGGTACACTGGGTACTGGTGCCCTCCACACTGGTACACTGGGTACTAGTGCCCTCCACACTGGTACACTAGGCACTGGTGCCCACCACACTGGTACACTGGGTACTGGTGCCCTCCACACTGGTACACTGGGTACTGGTGCCCACCACACTGGTACACTGGGCACTGGTGCCCTCCACACTGGTACACTGGGTACTGGTGCCCTCCGCACTGGTACACTGGGTACTGGTGCCCTCCACACTGGTACAATGGGTACTGGTGCCCTCCACACTGGTACACTGGGTACTGGTACCCTCCACACTGGTACAATGGGTACTGGTGCCCTCCACACTGGTACACTGGGTACTGGTACACTCCACACTGGTACACTGGGTACTGGTGCCCTCCACACTGGTACACTGGGTACTGGTGCCCTCCACACTGGTACACTGGGTACTGGTGCCCTCCACACTGGTTCACTGGGTACTGGTGCCCTCCACACTGGTACACTGGGTACTGGTGCCCTCCACACTGGCACACTGGGTACTGGTGCCCTCCACACTGGTACACTGGGTACTGGTGCCCTCCACACTGGTACACTGGGTACTGGTACACTCCACACTGGTACACTGGGTACTGGTGCCCTCCACACTGGTACACTGGGTACTGGTGCCCTCCACACTGGTACACTGGGTACTGGTGCCCTCCACACTGGTACACTGGGTACTGGTGCCCTCCACACTAGTACACTGGGTACTGGTGCCCTCCACACTGGTACACTGGGTACTGGTGCCCTCCACACTGGTACACTGGGTACTGGTACACTCCACACTGGTACACTGGGTACTGGTGCCCTCCACACTGGTACACTGGGTACTGGTGCCCTCCACACTGGTACACTGGGTACTGGTGCCCTCCACACTGGTACACTGGGTACTGGTGCCCTCCACACTGGTACACTGGGTACTGGTGCACTCCACACTGGTACACTGGGTACTAGTGCCCTCCACACTGGTACACTGGGTACTGGTACACTCCACACTGGTACACTGGGTACTGGTGCCCTCCACACTGGTACACTGGGTACTGGTGCCCTCCACACTGGTACACTGGGTACTGGTGCCCTCCACACTGGTACACTGGGTACTGGTGTCCTCCACACTGGTACACTGGGTACTGGTGCACTCCACACTGGTACACTGGGTACTGGTGCCCTCCACACTGGTACACTGGGTACTGGTGCCCTCCACACTGGTACACTGGGTACTGGTGCCCTCCACACTGGTACACTGGGTACTGGTACACTCCGCACTGGTACACTGGGTACTGGTACACTCCACACTGGTACACTGGGTACTGGTGCCCTCCACACTGGTACACTGGGTACTGGTGCACTCGGGGAGAGCTGGGGATGGCAATTAGGGTCATGGTGATGGTGTTAATGATGGACCCGCTAATGGACCGCCACTAACAAGACCTAGAGGGACAGAAACGTCATCACAGACCTAATTTTCGTGCGCGTGGGTTGGCAGCCATATTAAACATTCTTCTTTGACTTAATCGTAATTCCGATTAACACGAGACTCCTTGTACGGACTGGACCTTTATGCCACTAGACAAGTCTACGAGTGACCTTTTCTAACGGCCATAATGGCCTCCTCATAAATATACAGGGAACTTTTTCTCCTAAACCGTTTCTAATGAATCTAAACTTATTCCTTTTCAGATAGTAATAAAATGATTCAGAAAATGTGTATTTTTGCTGAGGATCGAGCTTACTCCATGTGGTAATGGGTGTTAAACATCTAGGGACCTACTGGGAGACCACAAGCATCATAGAACCACTACTGGGAGACCACAAGCATCATAGAGCCACTACTGGGAGACCACAAGCATCATAGAACCACTACTGGGAGACCACAAGCATCATAGAACCACTACTGGGAGACCACAAGCATCATAGAGCCACTACTGGGAGACCACAAGCATCATAGAACCACTACTGGGAGACCACAAGCATCACTGAGCCACTACTGGGAGACCACAAGTATCATAGAGTAATTACTGGGAGACCACAAGCATCATAGAGCCACTACTGGGAGACCACAAGCATCATAGAACCACTACTGGGAGACCACAAGCATCATAGAACCACTACTGGGAGACCACAAGCATCATAGAACCACTACTGGGAGACCACAAGCATCATAGAGCCACTACTGGGAGACCACAAGCATCATAGAACCACTACTGGGAGACCACAAGCATCACTGAGCCACTACTGGGAGACCACAAGCATCACTGAGCCACTACTGGGAGACCACAAGCATCATAGAGCCATTACTGGGAGACCACAAGCATCATAGAGCCACTACTGGGAGACCACAAGCATCACTGAGCCACTACTGGGAGACCACAAGCATCATAGAGCCACTACTGGGAGACCACAAGCATCATAGAGCCACTACTGGGAGACCACAAGCATCATAGAGCCACTACTGGGAGACCACAAGCATCATAGAGCCACTACTGGGAGACCACAAGCATCATAGAGCCACTACTGGGAGACCACAAGCATCAAGGAGCCACTACTGGGAGACCACAAGCATCACTGAGCCACTACTGGGAGACCACAAGCATCAAGGAGCCACTACTGGGAGACCACAAGCATCACTGAGCCACTACTGGGAGACCACAAGCATCAAGGAGCCACTACTGGGAGACCACAAGCATCAAGGAGCCACTACCGGGAGACCACAAGCATCATAGAGCCACTACCGGGAGACCACAAGCATCAAGGAGCCACTACTGGGAGACCACAAGCATCACTGAGCCACTACTGGGAGACCACAAGCATCAAGGAGCCACTACTGGGAGACCACAAGCATCATAGAGCCACTACTGGGAGACCACAAGTATCATAGAGCCACTACCGGGAGACCACAAGCATCATAGAACCACTACTGGGAGACCACAAGCATCATAGAACCACTACTGGGAGACCACAAGCATCATAGAGCCACTACTGGGAGACCACAAGCATCATAGAGCCACTACTGGGAGACCACAAGTATCATAGAGCCACTACTGGGAGACCACAAGCATCATAGAACCACTACTGGGAGACCACAAGCATCATAGAGCCACTACTGGGAGACCACAAGCATCATAGA
>WNGS01165339.1:767205-784950 GCA_020271785.1 Procambarus virginalis
CATTTATGTAGACAATAAACATCACTGTGCAGAACTGAACCCTGTGGTACTCCATTTGACATTTCTCCAGTCCGATACATTGCCTATGATCACTGCCCTCATTTTTCTATCAGTCAGAAAATTTTTCATCCATGTTAGAAGCTTACCTCTTACCCCTCCAATATTTTCCAGAACAACCTCTTATGTGGAACTCTGTCGAAAGCCTTTTTTAGGTCCAGATAGATGCAGTCAACCCAACCATCTCTTTCCTGTAATATCTCTGTTGCTCGATCATAGAAACTGAGTAAATTCGATCAAAGGATCTTCCAGATCGAACCATACTCACTGTCTGATATTATATCATTTCTCTCCAGGTGTTCTATCCATTTAGTTTTAATTATTTTTCTCCAATATTTGGGCTATTACCTTGTCAATGATACAGTCTATAATTTAGGTTTTTTCCCTGCTTCCACTTTTGTAGATTGGAACTATGTTACCATTTTCCACACATCAGCTACAACTACTGTAAACAGGGATGCCTGAAAAATCAGTTGAAGTGAATGCTGAGCTCAGGTGCACATTCTCTTAGAACCCCTGGTGAAACTCCATCTGGACCAACTGCTTTGTTCTTATTAGCTCCTTGAGCATTTTTTCCATTTCGTCTCTAGACACCTCTATGTGCTCTATGTTGTTCTCTGGAATTCTTATTGTGTCTGGTTCCCTGAAGATTTCGTTTTGTACAAACACACTTTGGAACTTTTCGTTTAATGTTTCACACATTTCCTTTTCATTTTCCATGTGTGTGTGTGTGTGTGTGTGTGTGTTGTGTGTGTGTGTGTGTGGTGTGTGTGTGGTGTGTGTGTGTGTGTGTGTGTGTGTATACTCACCTAGTTGTATTCACCTAGTTTTGCTTGTGGGGTTTGAGCTTGGGCTCTTTGGTCCCGCTTCTCAACTGTCAATCAACTGGCGTACATATTCCTGAGCCTACTGGGCTCTATCATATCTACATTTGAAACTGTGTATGGAGTCAGCCTCCACCACATCACTGCCTAATGCATTCCATCTGTTAACTACTCTTACATTAAAAAAAATCTTTCTCGCCTTGCAGTTACAACGGATATAATTGAGCAACGGTTACCATGGGCTGAAAGCGGCGAATGTTCCTATCCTGACCCTTCATGTTCCTATCCTGACCCCTTCATGTTCCTATCCTGACCCCTTCATGATATTCAAGTTCTATCAGCTGGGTCACGCTCTTCAATATTATTTAGTCATTAGACCCCTCAGACCTGCTGGTACATTGAGCTTCCCAGTGGAACTTCCTGGGGGAACTTCCCAGTGAAACTTCTTGGGGGAACTTCCCAGTGGAGCTTCCCAGCGAACTTCCCTGTGGAACTTCCCAGTGGAACTTCCCAGTGGAGCTTGCCATATATGAGTTACCTGGAACTCCCCAGTGGTGGATGATGTCCTGGTAATTCCTCCACAGTGTGCCAGTGGAAGTTACTGTTTACTGTAAGGCTAACCTCACCACGAGATGGGAAGTTAACTTTTTTTTTGCAGGGATATTCCTGCGCGGGCCCTGAGCCTCTGGCTGGCCCACTAAGTGTTGCTTGTTTCTGTTTTACTTGGGCGGAGTATGAGTATTTATAACTCGTATGGTCGCTTCAGTAAGATTTTGTCATGTGTGTTTAACAACTTCTTCTGCTCTGTTGAATCCAAGTTGAAATCTTATTGGGTTTGTAACTGTGCACTGTGTTAGATAATGTTCCAGTGGTCTGTCGGGCATTTCTCCACAGTGTTGACATTTCCTCTCTTCTTCCGGAACCTGTAAGCCTATTTCCCATGCACATGGGTTTCCAAACCTGATGCGATGTAAGTGTACTTCTGTTGTTCTACTGCTCCCTTTCATCAAACTAAGTTGTTCGTAGCTGGTTGAACTTTTGTACCAACCCGCAGATCCTGATGTTGCAACTGTTGTGTTGTGGTCACTGTACATCTTTTGCATTGCTCTGATTCTAATTACTTTCTTAATCTGTGATAGACTCTGTGGTATGTAAATGTCTACATTTCTTCTCTTAGTTGTAAGTTTTGCAGCTTCGTCTGCAATGTCGTTTCCTATTATTCCCACATGACTTGGCACCCAGTTGATAAGTACCCGTCGGCCTTGTCGTTTGAATGTTTGCATTAATGATATGACATTTGTGATCAGATGTATGTTATCACATATGTGTTCTTGTTGCAAGGTCTCAATGGCGGTTCTCGAATCTGTATGTATGATAACATGCTGTCGGGAAGTTAACGACCATATATCCAGGTCTTGACTCAAGCTATGTAACCGTTCATTTTGACGCGAAGAATCCGCATAAACCTGGATATATCCGAGTATACAAATACAAATTAGTATACTAATAAGTCTTTTGTTAATGTGTGCTATATGAAGAACCATGATTTTATATACACAAAATAGTAATCAATCACAGCTGTACTGTGGAAACTTAACATTCTTTTCGTGTAATACGATAAAAAATTCGAGAATTTAAATGCAAATAGAGCCACTCTGCCTTGAAGGCCAGCACTGAAACTGACTGAATGAGATATCCTCGGCCGACCGACCTGCCGCTCTCGTAAAGAGGCGTAACCAATCCCTCCTTCATAATAACCCACTCTGCTCCCTCATTCGGGAAAACAATGGGAAACCTTACAGATGGGGGCGCTGCGTGGCAGGGAAGGGTGTTGAAGGGAGGGTGGTTAGCGGTTAGGGGACGGGGCGTGGGTCCCCCTTCCTTTCACACACACCTCCATAGTCCCTCAAGGAGTGAGATGGGGGACTACACGACTACCACCTCTAGTCTGCAGGAGAGTAAGGCTCTTCTAATTACCAGTCAGATGATCTGTAGCTGCCGGCCGACTGGCTTAGTATTTGGAGAACATTAATGTAAATTTAATATTTTTTTTTGTGTGTGTGTGGTTTAGCGGTTACAGAGCGTGAAGGTAGTGGTGGTAGAATTTACTATTTGTATTTACAGTTTGTGCTTGCCGGGTCTAGGTGTTAGTTTGTGGACTCCGTCTTTCTCCAACTCTCCAGACCTCTCTCTCTCGCCTCACTCAACTTTGCCACCAGCAATACATGAAAAACCCTGTAAGGGACTGTTATATATCATGTGGAAATTGTTCTCTTCGAAGGGTTGTGTAGAGAGCGGTGGCGTTGGTAACTATGTAATCATAAAGCCTCCATCTATTACCTGTGTGGCGGTGTACCTCACTACGAGGGGGGTCAGTGGGGGAGTGTACGTGGGGGGAGTGTACGTGGAGGGAGGATGGGTAATTACGGTGTGCGTAGGTGGTGGTGTGTGTATTCACCTAGTTCTGCTTACGGGGGTTGAGCTGTAACTCCTTGGTCCCGCCTCTCAAATATCAATCAACTGATGTTCAGATTCGTGAGCCTACTGGGCGCTATCATATCTACATTTAAAACTGTGTATTGGCGTTGTTGGGATCGAACTGTCGAAAACTCAACACATTTAAATAGGTTTCTTCTGTTATTGCTTTTCTTATTTTTCTTTGTAATCCAACGGGATACATTGATTTAATCAGGCGTCAGTCTCAGCATGACCTATTGTCAGGTGCGACACACGTGGTGCTCAGGTCTGACAAAGGACAAGAAATAATTTTGGAAAAGACTGCATCATAGATATATTCGGCTATATCACTAAAAACATAAGCGAGTACATTATAAACAATTTAATATATGTATATATGTTAAAGGCACTGTATGTGATATGTACAGTTATATATATATTGAGATACTATCGTCACTCGTCCGTTGTTTCCTCCCACTTAAGGATCATCTACTTTCCGGAATTAATACCACTAACAGTAACAGCGCTTTATTTCAACGCCGACACCTAAATATCAAAGACGGTAACTTCCAAAACTTCAAAGACGTCGACCATGCCGCTAGGTCCTCGCGTCCATTTCCCTTGGTGAGGGTGGAGCACACTGTAGCAGTTGGGTCCAGCTCGTCATACACACAGACGCGTCGACTGCATGTCGACGGGACGGAGGGGAGTAGATTACTGTCTTTGCTCATGCTCCGACCAGCTCTCGTTGCCTCGCCCGGTGATTCTGATTGGCTATCAGAGTTCCCGCCACGGACGAGCCACACCGTGCTGACCGTTAACAACTTTCACGGTCGTTAACCTTGTTCTCCCTGTAACATTGAAAACATTACTATTAAATACCAGTTCTATTCTGATGCGACACAATAACACGATAAGACTTTCCGTAACAGCGTCAGCCTCCATCACATCACTGCCTAATGCATTCCACCTGTTAACTACTCTGACACTGAAAAAGTTCTTTTTAACGTCCTTGTGACTCATTTGGGTACTCAGTTTCCACCTGTGTCCCCTTGTTCGCGTTCCACTAGTGTTAAACAGTTTATCCTTATCTACCTTATCAATACCTCTGATAATTTTGGAGGTTGTGATCATGTCTCCCCTTACTCTTCTGTCTTCCAGAGTCGTGAGGTGCATTTCACGCACCCTTTCCTCGTAACTCATGCCTTTTAGTTCAGGGACTAGTCTAGTGGCATACCTTTGAACTTTTTCCAGCTTCTTCTTATGCTTGACAAGTTACGGGCTCCATGCTGGGGCCGAATACTCCAGGATTGTTCTTTCACATGCTGTTTACAAAGTTCTGAATTATTTATTACACAGGTTTCTGAACGCAGTTCTGATGTTAGCCAGCCTCGCATGTGCCGCAGACGTTATTCTTTTTATGTGGGCTTCAGGAGACAGAATTGGTGTGATATCAACTCCTAGATCTGTCTCTCTGTCCGTTTCATAAAGTACTTCATTTCCTATTCGGTATCCTGTGTCTGGCCTCCTGTTTCCACCGCCTAGTTTCATGACCTTGCATTTACTCGGGTTGAACTTTAGTAGCCATTTGTTGGATCATTCATTCAGTCTGTCTAGGTCATCTTGTAGCCTCCTACTATCATCCTCTGTTTTAATGCTCCTCATAATTTTTGCATCATCAGCAAACAATAAGAGGAACGATTCTATACCCTATAGGAGATAATTTACATATATCAGAAACAGTATATTTCCAAGAACTGAACCCTGCGGGACTCCACTGGTGATGTCTCGCCAATCTGAGGCCCTCACCTCTCACAGTGACTCGCTGTCTTCTGTTGCTTAGGTACTCCCTTATCCAATGGAGTATCTTCCCTTTCACTCCTGCCTACATCTCCAGCTTTTTCACTAGCCTCTTGTGTAGTACTGTGTCAAAGAGTTTCTGGCAATCCAAAAATGTGTGTGTGTGTGTGTGTGTGTGTGTGTGTGTGTGTGTGTGTGTGTGTGTGTGTGTGTGTGTGTGTGTGTGTGTGTGTGTGTGTGTGTGTGTGTGTGTGTGTGTGTGTATGTATGTACTCATCAAAATGTACTCCCATAATTTCATTTGAAGGGGAATGATATCTCAGTGGCTCATCTATGTTCTTGAATCCTTATCTGTGTCCCTTTATTCTTGTACTACCCTCTCTAAATAGCCTGCCCTTGTCGACCTGTCTCTTCCCCTGAGTATCTTGTATGTTGTAGTCAGGTCTCTCCTGTTTCTTCACTCATCCAATGCTTTGAGGTTAACTCCTCTAGACTTTTCCTCGCAGTTCATACCTCTCAGTTCTAGGTGTTTTGAATTTATAGTCACTTATGGCACCTCTCGTTGGGAAGTTTTAGGGAGAAGTGTGTGTAGTGAATGGAAGGGACCTATCAGGGGAAGCGCCAAGCCATTACGACTGTATAGCATTGGGAAGGGGTCAGGATAATGATAAGGGATTTGACGGGGCGGTGGAAGGAACGGCGCCCAACCACTTGGACGATTGGGAATTGAACGCCGACCTGCAGTAAGAGAGACGCTGCTCTACCGTCCAGCCCAAGTGGTTGGGTAAGCGTGTAGTGTGGTAAATAAGGGATGTAAATTATCTGCACTTTAATTACACCTGCTTGTCAAGCTCTGTATGGACGGTAAAGCGACGGTCTGGCTTCGTGCAGGTCGGCGATCAATCCCCGATTGTGCAAGTGGTTGGGCGCATTCCTCTTCCCACCCGCCCCATCCCAATCCTTATCCTGCTCCCTTCCAATTGCTATATAGCCGTTAAGGCTTGGCGTTTTCCTTTGATAGTTTCCTTCCTTCTGTCCTAGAAATCATCAAATAGCTCTTACTCTGGACGTGGACAAAGTACCTTAAAGTAATTACAATCAAATAATATAATATTTTTAGCATTATCACTATTTTCATTATTTTTATGACCCAGTTAATCGTTGACATTATATCTTCATTTATATTATTATTATTACTGATAATATTTGATTAAAATTTATTTCGTATAAGGTAGCTTAAGAACACCCGACCATACAGCGAGGACTTAACGAAAGGGACTTCAGCGGGAGGGGACATTAGGGAGGTGGCTTCCGAGGAGTGATTAGAGACCAGGGTAATTGGTCTCTTAGCCAAAGTGTAATTGGTGGGAATGAAGGAGGTGATGCGATTTCGTATGGATGAATTAGAGTCAAAGGGGTGGGAATGGAAACGAGAGAGAGAGAGAGAGAGAGAGAGAGAGAGAGAGAGAGAGAGAGAGAGAGAGAGAGAGAGAGAGAGAGAGAGAGAGAGAGAGAGAGAGAGAGAGAGAGAGAGAGAAAGAGAGCATGCTTAGCTTGTGTTGGTGCTTTTAATGTAGAACTTTAAAATAAGACAAACCTTTCAAATTTGCAATCTTCGTCCCAAGCACAGTATCAAGGACAGTCCCATGTAATGATGGCAATATTTACGATGAACAGCGTAACTAATCACAATAATAAACCCTATATAATAATGATAATAATAAAATAATAATAATAATAATAATAATAATGATAATAATAATAATAATAATAATAATAATAATAATAATAATAATAATAATAATAATAATAATAATAATAATAACAATAACTTTAAACCAGCATGTCCTCGGAGGGCATCGTATCACCTGTAGCTGATAAGGAAATCATAGCACTTTTCAACTTCCAGATCAGATCATAATAAAACAGTCACCATCAATTCGTAACGTAACTGCTCTCCAAAGTCGTATTCTTAAGATGCTGGACAAAAGTCAAGACAAGACTGAGCATTGAGTAAGAAGCTAAGTTAATGATCTTGACCCATGCAGTGTCGTTCATGGAGAGACGTGAGGCTGGTCAATGTGTGTTCTTCACAGATGACAAGTTCCTTAACCCCCTACTCCCCACCATTTAGCCTCCCTACAAGTCCTTCACCTCAAGAACATAACTACTTAACAAGAGATACGCTGTGTGACTACCAGATAAATGTTCCCTTTGTGATTGAACATGAATGCCGTCGCTCTTATCGTATGAAACACTCAAAACCGACAATAGAACACTCAATAGACACCGACATATCATATTCAAACGCATATTCGACTTTGGCTGGCGTAGGGAAGGAAACTATGAGGAGAAAGCGCCAAGCCTCTATAGAAGACTCTATTTAGCACTTGGAAGGGATGAGGATATAAGGATTTGGGATGGGACGGAGAGAAGGAATGGTATCCAACCACTTGGACGGTCGGGGATTGAACGCCCACCCTGCATGAAGCGAGACCGTCGCTCGGCCGTCCATCCCAAGTGGTTGGGCCTCAGGCTTAATAAATCAATAAATAAATAAATAAAAGTATATAGATCACAATACATAAACTGCTCTTTTGTAGCATGTAGAGCCACCACGCAAACTCCAGGAAGTGATACAAATATACGTCAGTGATTTTAATATATTGAAATCAATATAAAAATTGAATATACAATAAAAATATTAATACTTAATAACACTAATATAAATGATAATAATCATAATAATAATTATAATAATGATAATAATAATAACACTTGGAATAATAATAATAATAATAACACTTGGAATAATACTAAAGATATATATAGTAAAAAAACACAATATAAAATAAGCATATAATAAACAACAGGCTTTGTCAAATAAATATATTTCAATATATATATTTCCTGGACACGCTTTATTGCCACAACCGACCTTTGGTCCCACATCAACCGCCATCAATGTCAATCCTCCTTTAAAACGTGAGTAACTCTCCAGAAAGTATTATATATCCACAAGGGAAAATATAATCAAATTTATGACCAATACTTTGTTTGGACTGTTTTGTCGAATTATACAATAGTGTAGTATTTTGTCGAATAAATCATCCAGGTGGATGATATGATGGATGGATGGATAGAAGGAGCCGGGTGTTAGGACTTGATGGATGAACGGATAGAGAGAGAGGGAGAGATAGAGAGAGAGAACGTATACTCTACTTGTACAGGGAGGGAGGCGGTCGGCCGAGCAGACAGCACGCTGGATTTGTGATCCTGTGGTCCCGGGTTCGATCCCGGGTGCCGGAGAGAAACAATGGGTAGAGCTTCTTTCACCCTATGCCCCTGTTACCTAGCAGTAAAATAGGTGCCTGGGTGTTAGTCAGCTGTCACGGGCTGCTTCCTGGGGGTGGAGGCCTGGTCGAGGACCGGGCCGCGGGGACACTAAAAAGCCCCGAAATCATCTCAAGATAACCTCAAGATAACCTAAGGTCAACAAATTGCCGTACTAGAAAATGGTAGCGGCTCGCGAAATCGACATACTGTCCCGTTTTCTGTTGTAGGGTGCTGTGGTAGATTAGGACAGGGCACTTTAGAACGATAATTTCTTGACGTTGGGACTATCGGGCAATAGACAAGGCTCGGCTTCTCCTTGCAATTCCTGTCTTGACAAATATTTTGTATTTCTCGCAATCCAAATATACGATTGACTTTCAAACGGGTGGAATATTTTGCGGTCTCTTCTGGGTCTCTGTTTTGTTTTTTATTTCATTTAACCATCTTTTGTGTGAGTAGATTCATGTTGTAGGATAATTCTAATTGGAAGCTCTCACGCACTCACTTTGTGACAGTTAGACTTAGTTTTTTCCTCCTAGCTGAATCTATCATTCTCTATTTCATATTATGAACTTACTTGATTTTTGTTAGTTCAGTTTTAATGACAAGTTCCACTATTCGTCATCTCTCGTCGACTTCCTAACTTTTGGCCGAGGAAAATATATTTCTGTGTTGATTATGATCATTATTTATCGCTCTCCTCTTCTGTTTCTCTACCACCATGTTCCTCACTCACTTTCTGTTCCTCTTTGCCTCTCTTCCTCCGTCCGTCGCTTCCTCCCTCTTATTGTTACTCTTCCTGTCCTTATTATTACATTTCACTTTCATCGTAATGACTTGACGCTTTATCCTGATAGTTACCTTCCCTTCCGTCTTCTACTAGTTATTTTTCAAAAAGTAAAATGTTTTATTCGCCTGGAGAAAGTTCGCATAATTCGATGCTGTGTGTAATTACCTAAGTGTAATTACCTAAGTGTAGTTACAGAATGAGAGCTACGCTCGTGGTGTCCCGTCTTCCCAGCACTCTTTGTCATATAACGCTTTGAAACTACTGACGGTCTTGGCCTCCACCACTTTCTCACCTAACTTGTTCCAACCATCTACCACTCTGTTTGCGAAAGTGAATTTTCTTATATTTCTTCGGCATCTGTGTTTAGCTAGTTTAAATCTATGACCTCTTGTTCTTAAAGTTCCAGGTCTCAGGAAATCTTCCATATAGATTTTATCAAGTCCTGTTACTATTTTGTATGTAGTGATCATATCACCTCTTTTTCTTCTGTCTTCCAGTTTTGGCATATTTTATGCCTCTAACCTCTCCTCGTAGCTCTTGCCCTTCAGTTCTGGGAGCCACTTAGTAACATGTCTTTGCACCTTTTCCAGTTTGTTGATGTGCTTCTTAAGATATGGGCACCACACAACAGCTGCATATTCTAGCTTTGGCCTGACAAAAGTCGTGAACAATTTTTTAGTATATCGCCATCCATGTATTTAAAAGCAATTCTGAAGTTAGAAAGCGTGGCATAGACTCCACGCACAATATTCTTTATGTGGTCCTCTGGTGATAGTTTTCTATCTAGAACCACCCATAGATCTCTTTCTTTAACAGAATTATTTAAAGATTTCTCACATAATATATAGGTTGTGTGGGGGTCTATGTTCTCCTATTCCACATTCCATAACATGGCATTTATTACATTAAATTCCATTTGCCAAGTGGTGCTCCATATACTTATTTTGTCCAGGTCATCTTGAAGGGCATGACAATCATTTAAGTTTCTTATCCTTCCTATTATCTTAGCATCATCAGCAAACATGTTCATAAAATTCTGTATACCAACTGGTAGATCATATATGTAGACAATAAACATCACTGGTGCAAGAAGTGAACCTGTGGTACTCCACTTGTGACATTTCTCCAGTCCGATTCATTGCCTCTGATCACTGCCCTCATTTTTCTATCAGTTAGAAAATTTTTCATCCATTTCATCCAATTTTTTCATCCACAGAAGCTTACCTGTTACCCCTCCAATATTTTCCAGTTTCCAGAACAAACTTTATGTGGAGGAGTGGTGTGTGTGTGTGTGTGTGTGTGTGTGTGTGTGTGTACTCACCAATTTGTGCTTGTGGGGTTGAGCTTTGGCTCTTTGGTCCCGCCACTCAACTGTCAATCAACTGGTGTACAGGTTCCTGAGCCTACTGGGCTCTATCATATCTATATATGAATCTGTGAATGGAGTCAGCCTCCACCACATCACTGCCTAATGCGTTCCATTTGTTAACTACTCTGACACTGAAAAGTTCTCTCTAACGTCCTGTGGCTCATGTGGCTCGTCCAAATCTAGCAGATGCTTCCTCACCTCCCCACTGATAATCTCAAACTCCTCTAGTGGTGTCTGGTTTAGTGTTCCCTCCCTTATCTCTGGGACTTCTCCTTGCTCTGAGGTGAAGACCTCTTGGAATTTCATATTGAGTTCCTCGCACACTTCCTTGTCGTTTGTAGTGAATCTTTCTGCCCCTATCCTCAGTTTCATTACCTGTTCTTTTACTGTTGTTTTCCTCCTGATGTGGCTATGCAGCAGTTTGGGTCGAGTCTTTGCCTTGCTCGCTAAGTCATTTTCATATTGTCTCTCTACCTCTCTTCTCACATCTTTTACCTGTGTGTGTGAAGTGAGGACTCACCTAGTTGTACTCACTTAGTTGTACTTGCGGGGTTTGAGCTCTGGCTCTTTGGTCCCGCCTCTCAACTGTCAATCAACTGGTGAACAGGTTCCTGAGCCTATTGGGCTCTATCAAATCTACATTTGAAACCGTGTATGCAGTCCGCTTCCACCACATCACTTCCTTAAGCATTCCATTTATCAACTATTCTGACGCTAAAGAATTTTTTCTAATGCCTCTATGACTGTCCCCTAGTGCGCATGCCCCTTGTGTTAAATAATCTATCTGTACCTACCCCTGTCGATTCCCTTGAGAATCTTGTATGTGGTGATCATGTCCCCCGGAACTCTTCTGTCTTCCAGCGACGAGAGGTTTAATTTCCGATGTCTCTCCTCGTAGCTCGTGCCCAATAGTTCGGGTACTAGTCTGGTCGCAAACCTTTGAACCTTCTCCAGTTTAGTCTTATTTTTGACGAGATTTGGACTCCATGCTGGAGCCGCATATTCAGGATTGGTCTGACATATGTGGTACACGAGGTTCTGAATGATTCCTTACATAAGTTTCGATAGGCCATTCTTATGTTTGCCCGCCTGGCATATGCCGCTGATGTTATCCTCTTGATATGGGCTTCAGGGAACAGGTCTGGCGTGATATCAACCATCAGGTCTTTTACGCTCTCTTTCTGATTCTTGAATAATTACATCTCCCAAATGACATTTCGTATATTACCTCCTGCCTCCTACACCTATCTTCATTGTCAATATATTTGTCCTGGTTAAATTCTAACAACCATTTGCTGGACCATTTCTCCAGTTTGTTCAGTTCGTCTTGAAGCCTCAAGCTGTCCTCCTCTGTCCTTCTCAAATTTTGGTATCGTCAGCAAACTTGAGAGGAATGAGTCTATACCTTCTGGGAGATCATTACGTATATCAGAAACAGGATAGGTCCGAATACAGAGCCCTGTGGGACATCACTGGTGACACACGCCAATCTGAGGTCTCACCCCTCACTGTAACTCTCTGCTTTCTACTGCTCAGGTACTCCCTTATCCACTGGAGCGCCCTACCAGTTACTCCTGTGTGTTTCTCCAGCTTATGCACCAGCCTCTTATGAAGTACTGTGTCAAAGGCTTCCGAAAGTCCAAGAAAATGCAGTCCGGCCATCCTTCTCTTTCTTGCTTAATCTTTGTCACCTGGTCGTAGAATTCTATTGAACTTGTGAGGCATGATTTACCCTCCCTGACCCCCATGATGGTGGTGTGTCACGAAGTCCCTTCTCTCTAGATGTGCTACTAGGTATTTTCTCACGATCTTCTCCATCACCTTGCATGGTATACAAGTTAAGAACACTGGCCTGTAGTTCAGTTCCTCTTGTCTGTCACCCTTTTTGTATATTAGGGCTACATTAGTCGTCGTCCATATTTCTGGTAGGTCTCCCGTCGCCAGTGACCTACTATACACTATGGAGAGTGGCAAGCGAAGTGCTTCAGCACACTCTTTCTGTACCCATGGTGAGATTCCTTGCGGATCAACAGCCTTTCTTACGTCCAGATCCAACAGGTGCCTCTTGACCTTATCTCTGGTAATTTCGAACCCTTCCAACCCGCCTGGTTTACTGCCACCTCTCCAAGGGCAGGGGACTTCAACTCGTTCTATTGTGAAGACGTCTTGTAATCTATTGTTGAGTTCTTCACACACCTCTTTGTCATTCTCTGTGTTCCTGTCCTAAACCGTTCTAAGTTTCATCACCTGTTCTCTTACTGTTGTTTTCTACCTGATGTGACTATGGAGTAGCATTGGTTCGGTTTTGGCTTTATTTGCTATATCATTTTCATATTTTTTTCTGGTTCTCTTCTCACATTCTTCTTTTCTCACACTCCTCTCACCCTCCTCATCAAATACTTATTTCTGGTTCTCTGGTATGTCTCTCTACTGTTTGATGTTCAGTTATTTTGGAAGTTCTGCCACGCCATTTTTTTCAGTTTCTTTGCTGCCATAAATGCCCCTATTAAACCACGGATTCTTCTTTTGCTTCTCAGTTTTTTCCTTTTGGGCCGGGATAAACTTGTTTTCTGCTTCCTGACCCTTGTGGGTGACATAGTCCATCATGTCTTGTACGGTCTTAGTTCTGAGTTCTGTGTCCCATGGCATATCCCTCAGGTATTTTTTCATCTATTCGTAATTTTTCTTTCGGTACGCCAGCACCTTAATTTCAAGTTCTTTTTTTTTGGGGGGGGGGGGAGGGGTGATAATTCCTAGCTCTACCAGGTACTCAAAGATTAATACACTGTGATCACTCCTTCCCAAGGGGGCTTCCAGCTTAATTTCCCTTATATCTGATTCATTCAGGGTCAATATCAGATCAAGCATAGTTTGTTCTCATTCTTGTCAGTCCCTTGATGTGTTGGCTTAGAATTTGACTTGTTGCCACGTCCAGCAGCTTAGCTCTCCATAAGTCTGCTCCTCCATGTGGGTCTCTGTTTTCCCAATCTATCTTTCCGAGGTTGAAGTCTCTCACGACTAGTAGCCTGGATCCGTTCCAGCTAGCGACTGAAGCTGCTCTCTCTATTATATTGATGGTGGCCATGTTGTTTCTATCATGTTCCTGTCTGGGTCTTCTGTCAATTGGTGGAGGTTATATATGACTACTACTATAAGTTTTGTCCTACAATTGTTATGGTACCAATGTACTCATTTAGTTGAACTTGCGGGGGCTGAGCTCTGGCTCTTTCGTCGTGTGTGTTTGTGTGTGTGTGTGTGTTGTTGTTGTTGTTAAAGATTCGCTACCTGGAACAAAGTTCCAGGAAGCGAATGTGACAAGTAGCACGGGCTATGGTGAGTGTGTTTGTGTGTGTGTGGGTGTCTAAAACACCGACCAGTCTTCAACAAACAAACCCTATAAATTGTCTGATGAGGACGGCGCGGCAGGAGAAAGAGTCGATAAGAAAAAAAATCAGAACAGAAAAAAGGATGATAAATAAGGAGGGAAATAAGAAAGAAATAAAATTTATACCAATAAAAAGAGAACGTTTTTGTCTTCGATTGTCGGCCAGAAACTTGGGGCCAGCCTCACAAAACTTTGCAGGGTGACGGGTGGTAGATGAGAAACGATCCTAGGTTAATGTGGGGGATGGGTAGGGGGGTCGAGGTTGACGTACATTATGATTGGATGTTTGTCTTAGTATAGTGACTTAGAGAGTGTGTGTGTGGGGTAAAGGTAGTTACAAAGAAGATCATGTGACGTGTAACGTGGTTTCAGTGGTGAAGAACTTATAGTCACTACGTAAGACTAGTAAGGGTGAGGCTCCCGTCACCCGAGCAACGCCGGGTTCCCCCACCCCCCCCCCCTCCTCATCAAATAATAAATAATAAATGAAAAGTAGAAAATTGAAGAAGTTTATATTATTATGTATTACCGAAAATGCAAATTAAACACGTTTAACCCTATACCACTGACAAAGTTCATAGTGAAACTATTAAAAGCAAAAATATGATAACAATTTTTTTTGTAATCCGTTGAAGAGCACACACACACACACACACACACACACACACACACACATACACACACACACACACACACACACACACACACACACACACACACACACACACACACACACACACACACCACACACACACACACACACACACACACACACCACCACACACACACACACCATAGGTGAGTACAAATAGGTGAGTACACACACACCTATTTCTCACCTGGTCGTCAGCATCTAATTTACATATCCACATGCAAATAGCGAATGTTTCTTCTTGCAAAAGCCACAATTCGATTCGTGATTGAGATGGACGAGTGAGACGCTTCATTAATTTATAGGCAATATTGGAGAAGAGAGAGCGAAAAGCGAGAGAGAAAAGAGACTATAGAGAGTGAGAGAGAGAGAGAGAGAGAGAGAGAGAGAGAGAGAGAGAGAGAGAGAGAGAGAGAGAGAGAGAGAGAGAGAGAGAGAGAGAGAGAAAGAGAGAGAGAGAGAGCGAGAGACAGAGAGACAGAGAGAGAGAGAGAGAGAGAGAGAGAGAGACAGCAAGACAGAGAGAGACAGCAAGACAGAGAGAGACAGAGACAGAGACAGACAGACAGACAGACAGACAGACAGACAGATAGACAGACAAAAAATAATTGAGAGTTAATGCACAGACATACTGAGACGGAAGTGAAAAACAGAGAGCACTAGGCGGCAGTAGCAATAATTTCATACCAACACAACCCAAAATTTGCATCGTGCTCAAACAGTCCCTCGTTCGTCAAGTGTCTATGCTCAATAACCCAGGAATGACTGCCTTTTATGCCTCGGTGTCACGAACGAAGTCCTTCACACACACACACACACACACACACACACACACACACACACACACACACACACACACACACACACACACACACACACACACACACAACACACACACACACACACACACACACACACACACACACACACACACACACCACACACACACCACACACACACCACACACACACACACACACACACACACACACACACACACACACACACACACACACACACACCAGACACACCACAAGGAAAGAGAGGGTAGGTAGGGGAGGAGGCGGAGTGGCCCTACTCATGAGAAAGGAATGGAGTTTTAAGGAGATGGCCATCCCGGGCTGTGAGGAGTTCAGAGATTACATAGCAGGCACCATGACAATGGGAGGACCAAGAATAGTGTGTAGCAGTAATATACAACCCTCCACCAAATGACAGAAGACCTAGTCAAGAGTATGAAAACAACAACATTGCAGTTAACACTATAATTGAGAGGGCAGCCTCTGCTGCCTGTAGAAATAGATCCCACCTGCTCATCATGGGCGACTTCAATCACGGAAGGATTGACTGGGAGAACAAGGAACCGCATGGAGGCGAGGATACGTGGAGAGCCAAACTATTGGAAGTGGTGACAAGAAACTTTTTAACCCAGCATGTCGGCGAACCCACAAGGATGAGAGTCAATGACGAACCAGCGAGACTCGACCTAGTCTTCACTCTGAACCACTCCGACATAAGAGAAATCGGTTTTGAGGACCCAGTAGGAATGAGCGACCACAGTGTACTGGTGTTTGAGTACCTGATTGAAGAAGGGTTATTGAACTCGAGGAGGGATACCGAAACCAAAAGGTTAGCATACCGAAAGGGAAACTATGAGGGGATAAGAACATTTCTGACAGAAATAGCATGGGAAACAGAGCTCAGGGGAAAGACGGCGCAAGATATGATGGATTACATCACGCAGAAGTGCAAGGACGCAGCAAACAAATTTGTCCCAGTCCAAAAGGAAAACAGAGAAATGAAAATGAGAAACCCATGGTTTAATCAGAGATGTAGCTAGCTAAGCAGCAAAGTAAAAGGGCATGGAGAAACTATAGGAATAACAGGACTCTGGAGAGCAGAGAAAGATACCAGAACGCCAGGAATGAATATGTCAGGATGAGAAGAGAGGCGGAAAGACAATACGAAAATGATATCGCAAGCAAAGCAAAGACTCAGCCTAAATTGTTGCATAGCCACATCAGGAGAAAAACAACAGTAAAGGAACAGGTTATGAAACTGAGGATAGGGGCGGAAGGATTCACTACAACTGACAAGGAAGTGTGTGAGGAGTTGAATAAGAAATTCCAGGAGGTATTCACCTTTGAGCAAGGAGAAATTCCAGAGGTAAGAGAGGGAATAGCTAACCAGGAACCACTGGAAGACTTTGAGATTACCAGCGGGGAAGTAGGAAGTGTTTACTAGAGTTGGATGTGACAAAGGCTATAGGCCCAGATGGAATCTCCCCATGGGTTCTAAAGGAAGGAGCAAGAGAACTGTGCCTACCACTCTCCATTGTGTATAACAAGTCACTGGTAACAGGGGAACTGCCAGATATTTGGAAAGCAGCTAACGTAGTCCCGATATACAAGAAAGGGGATAGACAGGAGGCACTGAACTACAGGCCAGTGTCCCTAACCTGCATACCATGCAAGCTGATGGAGAAGATTGTGCGAAAAAAACTAGTGGAGCATCTGGAGCGAAGGAACTTTGTAACACAGCACCAACATGGGTTCAGGGATGGCAGGTCCTGCCTCACAGGGTTACTTGAATTCTACGACCAGGCAACAAAAATAAGGCAAGAAAGAGAAGGGTGGGCAGACTGCATATTTTTAGATTGTCAAAAAGCCTTTGATACAGTGCCACACAAGAGGCTAGTGCGAAAGTTGGAGATGCAGGCTGGAGTGAAAGGGAAGGTACTCCGTGGATAGAGGAGTACCTAAGCAACAGGAGACAACGAGTCTGTGTGAGGGGTGAAGTCTCAGATTGGCGAGACGTTACAAGTGGAGTCCCGCAGGGGTCAGTCCTTGGACCTATACTGTTTCTGGTATATGTAAATGATCTCCCAGAGGGTATAGATCGTTCCTCTCAATGTTTGCCGACGATGCAAAAATTATGAGGAGGATTGAAACAGAGGATGATAGTAGGAGGCTACAAGATGACCTAGATAGACTGAGTGAATGGTCCAACAAATGGCTGTTGAAGTTCAACCCAAGTAAATGCAAAGTAATGAAACTAGGCAGTGGATACAGGAGAA
>WNGS01165339.1:857268-872369 GCA_020271785.1 Procambarus virginalis
CCTACCACCCACCACCCAACCTACCAACCACCACCCACCTACCAACCACCACCAACCTACCAACCACCACCCACCTACCAACCACCACGCACCTACCAACCACCACCCAACCTACCAACCACCACCCACCTACCAACCACCACCCACCTACCAACCACCACCCAACCTACCAACCCACCACCCAACCTACCAACCACCACCCACCTACCAACCACCACGCACCTACCAACCACCACCCAACCTACCAACCACCACCCACCTACCAACCACCACCCACCTACCAACCACCACCCAACCTACCAACCACCACCCACCTACCAACCACCACCCACCTACCAACCACCACCCACCTACCAACCACCACCCACCTACCAACCACCACCCCACCTACCAACCACCACCCACCTACCAACCACCACCCACCTACCCAACCACCACGCACCTACCAACCACCTCCCAACCTACCAACCACCACCCACCTACCAACCACCACCCAACCTACCAACCACCACCCCACCTACCAACCACCACGCACCTACCAACCACCACCCAACCTACCAACCACCACCCACCTACCAACCACCACCCACCTACCAACCACCACCCACCTACCAACCACCACGCACCTACCAACCACCACCCAACCTACCAACCCACCACCCACCTACCAACCACCACCCACCTACCAACCACCACCCAACCTACCAACCACCACCCACCTACCAACCACCACCCACCTACCAACCACCACCCACCTACCAACCACCACCCACCTACCAACCACCACCCAACCTACCAACCACCACCCACCTCCCAACCACCACCCCACCTACCAACCACCACGCACCCTACCAACCACCTCCCAACCTACCAACCACCACCCACCTACCAACCACCACCCAACCTACCAACCACCACCCACCTACCAACCACCACCCACCTACCAACCACCACCCACCTACCAACCATCACCTAACACTTAACTTTTTTTAAAAGAAACAGACCAGAGCACAAAGTTGTTCACTCAATATTAGGGACACGCTCAACTATGAAGTTATAACCCCCACGCTTCCCAAATATGATCAGCGGAGAGTGACGGTGTCTGGACGACCAATTAAGTCTGTCCACGGAACAGCTGTCGAGTGGAAACCGGATCAGTTTGAATTTAAAGATTTCCAGCAGTAAGAAAATATCTGAGATGATTTGTGAAAATGACAAAGTCCCACATGAAGATGCAGCTTCCTCTGATGCTGTGCTAGAAGAGGACCCGACAGGATACTGTAGGATCCTGTAGTAGAGGGGGTCCTGCAGTATGCTGCAGTAGTAGGAGGGGATCCAACCGACGTAGACTGAGGGGCGGTTCTCGTAGGATACTGTAACTTGCTCCTACAAACACAGGAGAGGTTTCTCACTCGAGATACGATCACCGGCTGCAGCGCCGCCGGAGCGATAAGAAATTATATATTACTCCCTCAAGTCACGAATAAATCGTGAGGTGATGAAAGGGTTGCATGAGGTTCGCCGGGCTGAGGCCCCAAGAGAGGTATAAGCCGTCACGGGCCGATAGGGCGGAATAGGCAGCATTGAACAAGGGGGAGTTCCGCCCTTAGGCGAGCAGGGTGGGTTATCAAGGTCTTGAGTCCGCCGTAAGGGAATTTTTACAGCGCTTTTAGTCATTTTGTGGCAGTCATGTCCGTCTCTCGGGGGAGATCTGATTGGCCTTTGGATATCTGATAGGTGAGGCAGACGCTTATAATAGGCTTTAATGATTTATTATATTTAGCACACAATGGCCCCTTGAGTCTGTCTGTCTGTCTGCTGTCTGTCTGTGTCTGGCTGTTTAGATGTAGACGTGTTGTCTTTAAATATCTGTGATCGTCTTTATATGTAGTTATATGTGGTTGCTGTGTGATTGGTGCATTTTTGCTCTTAACTGTTTGTATCTTTGGTCATGTCTGTGCGTCTGACAGCTGAGTGGACAGCGCTTCGGATTCGTAGTCCTGAGGTTCCGGGTTCGCTCCCCGGTGGAGGCGGAGACAAATGGGCAAAAAGTTTCTTTCACCCTGATGGTCCTGTTACCTAGTAGTAAATACGTACCTGGGAGTTAGACAGCTGCTACGGGCTGCTTCCTGGAGGGGGTGGGTGTAACAAAAAGAGGCCTGGTTGAGGACCGGCCGCGGGGACGCTAAGCCCCGAAATCATCTCAAGATAAGCTCAAGATAAGATGTCTGAATGTTTCTGGTCATACATTTATCTGTCTCTCTTTCTCTCAGTCTCTGCCTACTTCGCTCCTCCACCTCCCCCCCCCCCCTCTTCCTCTCTCACTCTCAATCTTTAAACATAGATAGCATAGATAGAGAAGGACAACAAACAATTAAAATAATTAAAAGCCCATAGTGTGTGTGTGTGTGTGTGTGTGTGTGTGTGTGTGTGTGTGTGTGTGTGTGTGTGTGTGTGTGTGGTGTGTGTGTGTGTGTGTGTGTGTGTGTGTGCATGTGTGTGTGTGTGTGTGTGTGTGTGTGTGCGTGTGTGTGTGTGTGTGCGTGTGTGTGTGTGTGCGTGTGTGTGTGTGTGTGTGTGTGTGTGTGTGTGTGTGTGTGTGCGCGCGCGTGTACAGCACGAGCCCCAGTTAGTCAATGGCCCAGCCCAGCAGTAGATATTCCACTCGAAGGCCTCTGTGAAAGACGAGACCACAAGCTGTCTGTGCGGAGATAACGGGGAGAAGGGAGAAGGGAGAAGGATTGAAGGGGCCAGAGAAAGGAAGAAATCGAATGGAAGGACAGAGTGAGAAAGAGAGGAAAAAAGGAAGGCAATGATGGAAAAAAAGATGGACGGAGTTACTTGGAAAACTAAGGACTCTGAACGTTTTTGTGTAAATAATTCCTGTGCAGGAATACCAACATCTGCATCTTGTAATCTTTAAACATTAATCAGATAAGAGCTTCCTCATATGGGTCAAGGACCTTTAGGTTCCTTTTTCTTTTGTTTTGAGAGTTAGAAATGATGGTGACATTAGCGTCACAAGTCGTGCGAAGCCAACTGAGCCATAGTAGATATTTACTGCCAGTTATTGGCAGTTAAATATTGGCATCTGGCCACAGATGTCTAAACCTACATCAGACCATCTGGCCTCAGGTGTCTAAAGCCACATCTGGCCATTTGGCCACAGGCGTCTAAAGCCACATCACGCCATCTGGCCTCAGGTGTCTAAAGCCACATCAGATCATCTGGCCACAGGCGTCTAAAGCCACATCAGACCATCTGACCACAGGCGTCTAAGGCCACATCAGCCCATCTGGCCACAGGCGTCTAAGGCCACATCAGCCCATCTGGCCACAGGCGTCTAAGGCCACATCAGATCATCTGGCCACAGGCGTCTAAAGCCACATATAAGGCCATCTAGCCACAGTCTGATTATTATCAAGATTTTGAAGAAAGGAGAATGATATTCAACTTCACGGCAATTTTCAAAGGTATCTCTTGATCTCTGGAAGCTCCGATGACTTAAAAACACGAACTGTGCTTCAGTTTTGACAGAGAGACTCTGGTCGCAACTATAAGTAATCTCAGAGTTACAGAGAAAAAGAATGACAACTGGACTTCGTAAACGCAGAGAACCCGAGTCTGTATGAAGTAGAACCTCTAAATGCAACAAAAGCAACCCACAGCTGCAACTGCAAGTGCAAACCCAGAACTGAGACGAAGTAGCAAATAAGTGAAGCCCGCAGTGGCTATAACGATGAGAAATGCGGTGACCCAAACGAAGCTAAACAAAAAACTATTTTGCAACTTGGGCTGTAGAGGAGCCGGGACTGGTGACAACGGGAGTGCAGGGTGGAGTGATTGTGTGTCCGTGCTCACCTGCTGGTGCCCGTCCCATCGCTCCATCAGTAACAAACTAGGCATGAGGGAGCTCCCACAGCTCTTGAGGGCGGTCAGTGAGGGCTGAAAAGAGGCAGTGAAGCGGGAACGGGGAGGGGGAAGGTGGTGGGTGGGGAGGTGCAGAGAAGCCATTATGCAGACACACTCAGGCAGATAATGTGCATATTAGGTCCGTTGCCACGTCCCTTCCAGCAGCTCGCACGAGAGGGGGATATATATATATATATATTATATATATATATATATATATATATATATAATATATATATATATATATATATATACATATATATATATATATATAATATATATATATATATATATATATATATATATATATATATATATATATATATATATTTAATTATCTATAACACACACACACCGATCCATCACTGCTTCATGTAGGTGGTGGGCGAGTGGACAGCGCTCTAGACTCGTGGACCCAGCGACCGGATAGGTACCTAGGATTTAGACAGCTTCAACGGGCTGCTACCTGGTGTGTGTGGTGTGTGTGTGTGTGTGTGTGTGTGTGTGTGTGTGTGTGTGTGTATTCACTTAGTTGTATTCACTTAGTTGTATTTTACGGGGGTTGAGCTTTGCTCTTTCGGCCCGCCTCTCAACTGTCAATCAACTGTTTACTAACTACACTAACTACTTTTTTTTTTTTTTTTTTTTTTTTCCCACACCACACACACACACACACCCCAGGAAGCAGCCCGTGACAGCTGACTAACTCCCAGGTACCTATTTACTGCTAGGTAACAGGGGCATTCAGGGTGAAAGAAACTTTGCCCATTTGTTTCTGCCGGGTGCGGGAATCGAACCCGCGCCACAGAATTACAAGTCCTGCGCGATATCCACCAGGCTACCTGGCCCCTGTGTGTGTGTGTGTGTGTGTGTGTGTGTGTGTGTGTGTGTGTGTGTGTGTGTGTGTGTGGAAAAACTAGTAGTAGCAGTTGACTGATTGACAGTTGAGAGGCGGGACCAAAGAGCCAAAGCTCAACCCCCGCAAGCACAATTAGGTGAGCAATTAGGTGAGTACACACACACACACACACACACACACACACACACACACACACACACACACACACACACACACACACACATGGCCTGCACAAAGCCAAACATATCCTGGCCTGTCATGCCATCTGACCGGACACTGTTGGTGACGGACCTGATTGTCTTCTCACCTGTGTGATTACTTGATCATCCTCGTCTGGTGTCGAGAGGCAGCTGACCACACCCCCGTCAGCTGTCAGGAGGCAGATGACCACACCCCCGTCAGCTCTCAGGAGGCAGCTGACCACACCCCCGTCAGCTGTCATGAGGCAGCTGACCACACCGCCGTCAGCTGTCATGAGGCAGCTGACCACACCCCCGTCAGCTGTCATGAAGCAGCTGACCACACCCCCGTCAGCTGTCATGAGGCAGCTGACCACACCCTGTCAGCTGTCATGAGGCAGCTGACCACACCCCCGTCAGCTGTCATGAGGCAGCTGACCACACCTCCGTCAGCTGTCAGCAGACAGCTGACTTCACCCTCGTCAGATGTCAGAAGGCAGCTACCTACACCCCTGTCAGCTGTCAGGAGGCAGCTACCCACACCCCTGTCAGCTGTCAGGAGGCAGCTGACCTCACCCGTCAGCTGTCAGGAGGCAACTGACCACACCCACGTCAGCTGTCAGGAGGCAGCTGACCACACCCCTGTCAGCTGTCAGGAGGCAGCTGACCTCACCTGTCAACTGTCAGGAGGCAGCTAACCACACCCACATCAGCTGTCAGGAGGTAGCTGACCACACCCACATCAGCTGTCAAAAGGCAGCTGACCTTATCCCCCTCAGCCGCCAGGAGGCAGCTGACCTCACCCCCATCAGCTGTCAAGAAGCAGTCTATCCATCACCGCTTCAAGTGGTGGATCGACCGCAATACCACACCGGCATTGCTATATGGCTTCACCGCAATACCCCACATATCCTTCCCCATCTGCCTTATCACCCTGAGGCTTACACAAGGACACTTTGTGCCTTGGGGGAGGGATTAACTGTTGTTACGACCTCTCATGAGGATAAAAGACCTATAAGGATTAATCCCCACGACTTACGACCTTTTAAATCAATCGGTATCGGTCCCTATCTGCCAGTATCAACTCAGGGCATTTTACGAGTTGGGATGTTGTACGGGGTTCAGTAAAGGTGAGCGTTACGTGGGGTTAAATGAAATAGGGAGAGGATCATAAAATGGGATGTTATCCCATTTGCACTAGAATTTCACCGATAGAAATTGGGTTTGGATTCACCAGAGAATACTCGGTTTTAGCTCGTGGTTGTGGTCCACACATGTAAACAAACGCCGGTTCGCGGTACACACAAAGGTAGACACACGTAATCAGGTGTTCTTGTGTCTGATTGGCCGATGGGCAGCACTCTTTTGTTTGACGCCTGTGAAAGACAACACGACGAGCCCCGTACGCAGTAACCTGTCCCCAGGCCAGGCTCACACACCCCAAAGATGTATTCATGAATTTTAACGTAATGTGTCTTGGAAATATGTTTGTTCTCATATACAAATTTATATTATTATATATTAAAGTTCTATAGTTAGGCGTATGTTAGGTAAGGTGTTTAGGTTTTTGTTGGTGATTATTTTTATTTGTAATACGTGGGTAAAGCATTTGCTGAGTTGATTCGAACAGAGGTCGTCAGCGAAGCACTGTTCGATAAATGTTCGAACGTTTTAACCGTTTTTCATTCATAAACAGAGAGGTTTGTTGTTGAAGACCAACCAGCTCACAGGGCGAGGCTCGTTAAAGCAGTGGCCGTCCTTCTCAAACCTCCAGCCCATCCTCATAACATAGGCCAAAGTTTATTCCATGCAGCCGCCAAACACCCTGTTTATGAATGAAAAACGGTTTACACACCACTTACAACTGATGACGTTCGAGCACTTCTCGAACACTTATGGTCGAAAACTTTTGTTCGAAAACTGACGACTTTTGTTCGAGATACCACGCTGTAATTGCTTCACCCACGTACTACAAATACAAATAATCGCCAACAGAGCCTAAACATCTAACATAACCAATCCCTAAATATGCACAGTATGCTTATATATAATATTGCTTTTATTTCCTTTTATTTCAGCCGTTTGCCTTTCCATTTGGAGATTTTCAGCGCCGTGGAGAGGAGGGACCTACTGCTTGAGTAACAGCTTCTCCTCCGTATCAATCTACCCTGACCTTGAGCCCTGGAAAGGCCACTCCAGACCGACAACCAGAGCGCAACTCCATAGTCTTCTGAGACTGGTGGATTCCTACTACTAATATCACTTTATATTTGAGAAAATTCCTATTTTGAATGAACAGCATGTTAAAAAGTTATAAATATGTGTCTTTAGGGGTCGACCGCTGGATGGAATGGATTTGGTTTGAGGACGGGTTGGCTTTTTATTATTGAGAGACTTCCATTAAGATATATTTTCGCGCCTTAACAAGGCAATTTCTTTTTGTCCCCTAACTCCCCTTGCCACTACTTTCTGTTGATAATTAATTCTGCTGCTGTTTTATATATATTTATTGCTGTTATGTGTTTATTTATTGTTGTTAAATGTTTATTTATTTTGGCTTTTAAATGTTGATTTTTATATTAATTTTGTTACGGATTTCGCCACCGTAAAAAATGCGGTGGTTTAGTCTAACCAAAACCGTTCAAAACAAGCCAACCTCCTTAGCTTACCGGAGTCGATACTCATTAGTCCCAGGAAGCGTCAATATTGCAGTGCTTCAAGTTTCCATAAACCACAGCAAATTTTACGGTGGTTACAACAGCGTAAAAGATGTAGTGTGGGCTTCATCAAGAGGACGGGCTGTGATGTATATAGTATAACCAACCCTTTTGTAGAATGTTGGGGGTTTGGTGGTGCAGTTGGTTATAACTTCAGACCCTCGAACATTTTGTACGTGTCTTACACCTGGTACTGCACATGCCGCCTCAGAAACAGGTGCACCTGTTTAAGCATCGTCAAATTAATACACTTCCCGCAGTCTCACCTGTCGCGAGGCAGAGGAATAGGGCCGTTAAGCACGAAGCAGTTAATGGTATAATTAACGAGATGATTGGCTACCAGCCAATGCAAGTGGAACCCCTAATTTGCACATCTGACTGCCGTCAGTTACCAGCGGGTCACTCTGCAGCCTTGGAGGGACGGTAGTCAGGTCTTCTGGCACAACAGGTGTGCAACTACATGTGGTAGTTACTATTTACACAACTGGTTATGTAAAAAAAAGGATCCACGAGCGTCCAGGTTCCTATTCCAGCGCCCCCTGTGTGGCGGTCCAGAGGGGGAATGCCAGCTGAATCGTGGGGACTAAACCCATCGCCTGAGCAGCTGCAAGAGGTTTGTGAACACTAATTCTCGTGTGATGATGGTGTTCGTGGTGGTGATGGTGATGATGGTGGCGATAATGGTGATAATGGTACTAGTGATAGTGTCAGGAGTGGCGGCGATGCTTGTGGTGATGGTATCGGTGGAAGTGCAAGTGATGATGGTGGGGATGGTGTTGGTGAGGGTGACTGTGGTAATGATGGTAGTGGTGGTGTTGGTGATGATGATGATGATGATGGTGGTGGTGATGATGGTGACGATAGTGTTGGTGGTGGAACAAAGAGTCGCGATGAATCCATATAAGGATCCCTATTTCACGCACCATGCAAAGGAACTCCTCTGTCTTCGTAACATTTATATTCCCTTTACCTAGGACCTTCTTTATATTCCCTTTACCTAGGACCTTCTTTATATTCCCTTTGCCTAGGACACCACTTGTATAGTCCCCTTTATGCGCCCTTTATCTAAAGACCGAATATTTACCCTTCACCTAGAGTCCAAGACTCCGCTTTATCTATCTTTTACCTTGGGACTCTACTTGCCTATAGGACCCCTTACAGGTCCCCTCCATCTAGGACTCCTATAACCCATGACCTCCTTCACCTAGGACTCCAATAACCCATGACCTCCTCCACCTAGGACGCCAATAACCCATGACCTCCACCTAGGACTCCAATAACCCATGACCTCCACCTAGGACTCCAATAACCCATGACCTTCTCCACCTAGGACTCCAATAACCCATGACCTCCTCCACCTAGGACGCCTATAACCCATGACCTCCTTCACCTAGGACGCCTATAACCCATGACCTCCTCCACCTAGGACACCTATAACCCATGACCTCCTCCACCTAGGACTCCTATAACCCATGACCTCCTCCACCTAGGACTCCTATAACGCATGACCTCCTCCACCTAGGACCCGTTCAATGTCTCATGTATCAATCAACATTTCCTTGGATAGAGCTCATCTTCACTTTTATATAAGATGCCTTGAGTGTGTCCCCCTAAGGTCCGTGGAGCCTCTCTATATTACACCACTTTCTGACCTTCATTGCCCCTCCTCCCACTATCGCATTCATCCCTCGTCCCCCCTCTTTCGCTTTTCAGCCTTCCCCTCTTGCTCGACCCAGGTCGGCAGAAAAAAACATCAACTTCACTTCCATATTCGTCTGGATGGGGGAAGGGTGTTTTTTCAGGGTTGCACCAGGCGTGTTTGTGTGTGTGTGTGTGTGTGTGTGTGTGTGTGTGTGTGTGTGTGTGTGTGTGTGTGTGTGTGTGTGTGTGTGTGTGTGTGTGTCGCCTAGTTGTGTTTGCGGGGGTTAAGCTTTGCTCTTTCGGCCCGTCTCTCAACTGTCAATCAACTGTTTACTAACTACTTTTTTTTCCCACACCACACACACACACACACCAGGAAGTAGCCCGTGACAGTTGACTAACTCCCAGGTACCTATTTACTGCTAGGTAACAGGGACATTCAGGGTGAAAGAAACTTTGCCCATTTGTTTCTGCCTCGTGCGGGATTGGAACCCGCGCCACAGAATTACGAGTCCTGCGTGCTGTCCACCAGGCTACGAGGCCCCATGTGTGTGTGTGTGTGTGTTGCACAAGGGTGAGGTGAACAAGCTGGGTCTAGAACTCCAGGTGCTCCTCTGTGGTGCTCCAAGAACACCATCGCCAGAGGACACGACCTCTCAGGGTTGTGGCGTGGATCCTTCGGTTACTGTTAAGACATCTCCATCGCAAGCTCGGCGAATGACTGACTGACTGCTCCTTCATCTCCTTATCTTCCTCCTCTCCTACCCCCCTTTCTCTTCTTAATCCCCCTCGCTCCTTCCTTCCTTTCTCTCATTCCGCACTATCTCGCCACCCTCAAACTTTGCTCATCCCTCCTCTTCCTCTTCCTTTTCTCTACCTCATGTGAGAGGACAGGCTCACATGGGCTCCACATACCTGACGTCCAATCATCCCAGAAGGGGCACTGAGAAAAAAGAACATTTGGAACGTTTGTGTGTGTGTGTCGGTGAGTCTGTGGCGAGTGGTGGTTAGTGTGGCGAGGCCTCCACTCACGTGACGACAAGTTTCGGCAATGCTCCTCCACACAACCTTGACCTGTCTGCTTGTTTTATTTGACTATGTGTCTGTCTATGTGTTTGTGTCTGTCATTTTCATTGTCTGTTTTTTTTCGAGTCTTCTCTCAGTTTCTTTACGTTTTGATGTTGGTCTCTCCATTTACCCTTCACTCTCTCGCTCTTTCTCTCTCTCTCTCTCTCTCTCTCTCTCTCTCTCTCTCTCTCTCTCTCTCTCTCTCTCTCTCTCTCTCTCTCTCTCTCTCTCTCTCTCTCTCTCTTTACAAATAATAAATCGGTGATTATTTCTTTCTAAATTGTTGGTATATCGTGAAGGTGTTTACCTGCTGACTGGCCGGCGGCGTTCGTGGGATGATCCGGATGCCTGGATTCGTGCTGACATGTTAATGCCTCGGCCGTGATTGTTTACGTCTCAAGTCATGGCCGAGGTTTTAAGTTAGAGTTAATTTTTGCTTTGTAATTTTTCTCTTCTCCTTCCTGTNTGTTTACTAACTACACTAACTACTTTTTTTTCACACACACACACACACACACACCCCAGGAAGCAGCCCGTGACAGCTGACTAACTCCCAGGTACCTATTTACTGCTAGGTAACAGGGGCATTCAGGGTGAAAGAAACTTTGCCCATTTGTTTCTGCCGGTGCGGGAATCGAACCCGCGCCACAGAATTACAAGTCCTGCGCGCTATCCACCAGGCTACCTGGCCCCCTGTGTGTATGTGTGTGTATGTGTGTGTATGTGTTACTTTTTTTAAGAGTATAACCACATTAAAAGCAGTGGGAGTACATCCCGACTTGTATAAACACATCTTATGTGGTCTAACTGTATTTTCAATGATTGAGTAAAGGTAAAAAATGGAATATTGGATGGAAGGAATGAAGCAGTGCAGGAATGAAGCAGGGAAGAAGAGAAGGAGTGAAAGAAGGAAGGATGAAAGGTAGAAGAGGTTGATGCTAGAGAGAGAGTAAGGGATGGGTAATAGTGGGACGGAAGGACATAAAGAGGGAGAGAAAGATTGGGAAGGGGGGGGGAGAAAGAGTGGGAAGGATGGAGGAAGAGTGGGAGGGATGAAAGAAGAGTGGGAGGGATGAAAGAAGAGTGGGAAGGATGTAGGGAGAGTGGAGGGATGAAAGAAGAGTGGGAAGGATGAGGAAGAGTGGGAGGGATGAAAGAAGAGTGGGAGGGATGAAAGAAGAGTGGGAGGGATGAAAGAAGAGTGGGAGGGATGAAAGAAGAGTGGGAGGGAGGTACGAAGAAGCTCCTATTTTTGACATGACTGATGCTTAACTTCACCTCTCGACATTTCCAATTTTCCAGCCATAAAACGGCGATTCATAACACCGGTCGGAGAAATGAGGCAGTGTAACGGAGGGAAGGAGGCAAGGAGAGAGAAAGAAACGACGGGGAAATGGAAGGAGAAGGAAAGGGAAGGACTTTCCTTTCGTAGACGTAGGCAGAGAAATGGTTCTAACCATGTAAGAAGGATAGGAGCAAACAATCGAACGAACGGAGATAGAAAGCTTAATTATCACCATCATGCAATTAGACTGTAAGGATCATGGGATAACATGGATGAAGTATTGCCATAGTGTTGCCCCTCCCCCCCCCCAGTGGTGCCATATTGGTAAACCGTGCCATGGTGACCTTGGGGTGGTCTCAGTGCCATAGTGTATTAGTGTTGTGACGTGCTATTTCCTTAGTGCTTCGGGTGGTACAAGATCACTCGGATATCACAGCGCCTCGGAGTCGTTAAGGTAAAATAAGTCGTTACGAATCAAGGTGCAGTGCCATGATGACGTACGTGTGTGTGTGTGCCATAGTGCCTGGGTTCATGACTTCATAGTTCCATAATTCCCTACTGCTGTGGCGTCTTTCATCACAGTGCCCCCCTGTGTTCCGGAATCACAGTGCCAGTCGTACCCTGTCTTTAAAGTCATAAAGAGCCAATGCTTTTGTGGTACATGACGGTCATGTTGACATGATTGCGAGTCGTCCTATGCCCTAATGCCATAGTGTCTTGGTGCTACTGTGTCCTGGTGCCATAGTGTCTCGGTGCCATAGTGGTCCGGTGACCCTACCAACAGGTCACTAACAGCTGTGAAACACACCAGCCACAATTTGCCGAGGCTGGTCACTGTGTGGGGAGTTACGGGAAAAGTTTGAGCAGCATCTGAACCACTGCTGTTGTGAGGATGAAGGAGAAGGCCACTTGGCCACGTCGCCAGGTCGTAACGCCGACGACTTTACTGCCTGCTGAGGGTCGTAACATCAATGAGATCTGCCGTGCCGTCAGCTGCAAGAAGAGCGATCGAGGTGGGGTCAAAAGACTTTGTGCTGTAACGTCGTCGAACCCAAGGACTCGTAGCAGCAAAGGGGGACTAAGCACATGGACTCGTAGCATGCCCTGAGGCATCGTAACAATCAAGGAAATTTGTTACCATCTAAGGTTAATATAACAGTCTATAATTTATCCAGTCCGAACAAGCTATAACACTCTCAGTCGTCAGTGACACACACACACACCTTTCATCTCGAGACATTCAAACAGAATCCATGGGGTTATTTCGTGAATTCGGCTGATGATGTTTTTTTTTTGTCTCTATTTTTCTGGTGAAAAGTCGCAAAGTGAGCAGCTTGGCCTGTGCCTCACAGCCTTCGCTATATAATACAGCTGTACGGAGATATCCCACACTCATCAGGTCGCGATCTTCGAAAATCCTGAGAACCAGGACGTAGTAGGTTTTTTTTTAAGTGAATGTCTTGGGAGTGGATGTGATCCTAGCCATGAGTCTTGGGAGTAGATGTGGCCCGAGCCATGAGTCTTGGGAGTGGATGTGGGCCGAGACATGAGTCTTGGGAGTAGATGTGGGCCGAGCCATGAGTCTTGGGAGTAGATGTGGGCCGAGCCATGAGTCTTGGGAGTGGATGTGGGTCGAGCCATGAGTCTTGGGAGTGGATGTGGGTCGAGCCATGAGTCTTGGGAGTGGATGTGGCCCGAGCCATGAGTCTTGGGAGTGGATGTGGCCCGAGCCATGAGTCTTGGGAGTGGATGTGGGCCGAGCCATGAGTCTTGGGAGTGGATGTGGGTCGAGCCATGAGTCTTGGGAGTGGATGTGAGCCGAGCCATGAGTCTTGGGAGTGGATGTGAGCCGAGCCATGAGTCTTGGGAGTGGATGTGGGCCGAGCCATGAGTCTTGGGAGTGGATGTGGGCCGAGCCATGAGTCTTGGGAGTGGATGTGAGCCGAGCCACGAGTCTTGGGAGTGGATGTGGGCTGAGCCATGAGTCTTGGGAGTGGATGTAGGCTGAGCCATGAGTCTTGGGAGTGGATGTGCGCCGAGCCATGAGTCTTGGGAGTGGATGTGGGCCGAGCCATGAGTCTTGGGAGTAGATGTGGGCTGAGCCATGAGTCTTGGGAGTGGATGTGAGCCGAGCCATGAGTCTTGGGAGTGGATGTGAGCCGAGCCACGAGTCTTGGGAGTGGATGTGGGCTGAGCCATGAGTCTTGGGAGTGGATGTGGGCTGAGCCATGAGTCTTGGGAGTGGATGTGGGCCGAGCCATGAGTCTTGGGAGTAGATGTGGGCCGAGCCATGAGTCTTGGGAGTAGATGTGGGCCGAGCCATGAGTCTTGGGAGTGGATATGATCTACTGTCTGTCTATTAAGATTACTGTGTTTATTACTTTTCTTAAGGTTAAAAACTAATTTGTTTAGTGACATTAGTGTGTTAATTGATGAGTTCATCATTGGTGAACCAATTTGTTATTTCGAATAGTACGAAAATCGGTGTTTAAATGCTGGTAATTAATCAATTACAGTGATAGGGGAGTCCTGTAATGATACTCATCAAGTGACAGCATAATGTAATAATGCTGCTGTATGAAAATTTTATGCCATGCATAATATTTGCGTTTCTTTTGTCAGGCAAGAAAACTTTTGTATTTGTTTTGGAAACCTTACGCGTATTACTTGACTTATCCTCTATCTGTCTCCTCAAGTTCTGGCTTCAGTACGTACAACAACCCATCCTCCTGAAGTGCTGGTGTTTACAGTGACTATTTGACACAAAGTTCCAATATGTCGTGATGGACCACCAGTAACCACCTTTTGTACTATTAATTTTATGGTCCGAAAAAAAGTCAAGCTGGAAACCAACTGAAATATCCCTAGGGCGAATGTAGCACATATATGTGCTATATTAGGCCTTAGATGGCATTCGTGGGGCGGTGAGCACAGTACTTATGGCGTCTACTTCACTAACACTACACCAACTTTCTCTCTCTAATCCTCCCACGCAGTGATTCGCTCGCATTCGTCTCGGAATTGCAATAATCTTGCAAGAAGCTAGTTCTGGGTGAACCTAAAGGGTGAACGGTGAAAGCACGGTAAACGTGAAAGGGTAAAGGGTGAACCTGAAACCTACAGGCGATTTGGCTGGTGTCAAGAATGAGAATGTGTTCAACCAGCATGCACTAACCTCTTCCAATGTGCACCTGTGCTATCTCCGGATCCTCTAAGATGGTTCCACTTCTACTAAATCCTCAAAGTTATTTATTTTATCTTCGCTAATCCTCCTAACATGAAAGTACTTATTGTAACTATGTGATGAAAAATACCAATAATATGTAGTGATGGAACACCAGACAGGTGACTTTCGTATTATTAAATTTTGCCAAATCGGAAACTTTTTATCCACAACGTAAATATATAAGATCTAAGCCTTGCATCCCTAGGCTTAATTC
>WNGS01165339.1:889579-905190 GCA_020271785.1 Procambarus virginalis
ATATATATATATATATATATATATTTTATATAATATTATATATAACTGAAAACTCACACCCCAGAAGTGACTCGAACCCATACTCCCAGGAGCAACGCAACTGGTATGTACAGGGATGCCTTAAAACCACTTGACCATCACGACCGGACATAAGGAAGCGATAGCCGAGGCTATATGAACCACTTCCCCGCCGGCACCTGGATGGTTATCTTGGGCATAGCATTTTATCAAATCACCTCATTTTTTGGGGCAACACGTGAGGAACACAAATGCAAACAAGCCTGAATGGTCCCCAGGACTAGATACAACTGAAAACTCACACCCCAGAAGTGACTCGAACCCATACTCCCAGGAGCAACGCAACTGGTATGTACAGGGATGCCTTAAACCACTTGACCATCACGACCGGACATAAGGAAGCGATAGCCGAGGCTATATGAACCACTTCCCCGCCGGCACCTGGATGGTTATCTTGGGCATAGCATTTTATCAAATCACCTCATTTTTGGGGCAACACGTGAGGAACACAAATGCAAACAAGCCTGAATGGTCCCCAGGACTAGATACAACTGAAAACTCACACCCCAGAAGTGACTCGAACCCATACTCCCAGGAGCAACGCAACTGGTATGTACAGGGATGCCTTAAACCACTTGACCATCACGACCGGACATAAGGAAGCGATAGCCGAGGCTATATGAACCACTTCCCCGCCGGCACCTGGATGGTTATCTTGGGCATAGCATTTTATCAAATCACCTCATTTTTTGGGGCAACACGTGAGGAACACAAATGCAAACAAGCCTGAATGGTCCCCAGGACTAGATACAACTGAAAACTCACACCCCAGAAGTGACTCGAACCCATACTCCCAGGAGCAACGCAACTGGTATGTACAGGGATGCCTTAAACCACTTGACCATCACGACCGGACATAAGGAAGCGATAGCCGAGGCTATATGAGAGTTGTGGCTATATGTGGTTGAGAGCACGGTCGACATAAGCGTTAACAACACTCCTCTTGTACCTGTCTGGGCAGTCACTGTTGGCATTGAGGCACATTCCTATGTTTGTTTCCTTAGTGTAGACTGCAGTGTGGAAACCTCCGCTCCTTTCCATGACTGTTACATCTAGAAAGGGCAGCTTCCCATCCTTCTCCATCTCGTAAGTGAAACGCAACACAGAATGCCGCTCGAATGCCTCCTTCAGCTCCTGCAGATGTCTGACATCCGGTACCTGTGTAAAAATGTCGTCAACATACCTGCAGTATATGGCCGGTTTCAAGTTCATGTGGACTAAGACCTTCTGTTCGATGGTACCCATGTAGAAGTTCGCAAACAGGACACCTAGGGGAGAACCCATGGTGACCCATCTACTTGCTTATACATGTGCCCATCCGGGCTCAAGAAGGGTTCCTCTTTAGTACAAGCTTGGAGTAGTTTCCTTAGAATGTTTTCTGGTATGTCAACAGGAGTACAGGCCGGATTACGATACACTCTGTCCGCTATCATCCCGATTGTTTCATACACAGGTACGTTGGTAAACAGTGATTCTACGTCCAACGAGGCTCTTATCCCTGTGGCCCGTGTTCCCCGCAGTAAGTCAACAAATTCCTTTGGAGACTTCAGGCTGAAGGCGCAAGGTACATAAGGAGTCAGCAAGCCGTTAAGTCGCTTCGCCAGTCTGTACGTGGGTGTGGGTATCTGGCTGATGATTGGCCGAAGTGGGTTTCCAGGCTTGTGTGTCTTGACATTTCCATACGCATACCCAGGTTTATATTCCCCAATAATCTTTGCCAGGTGGAATCCGGATTTCTTGGCGTTCACAGTTTCGATCAATCTATTAACCTTTGTTTTCAATTCGGCTGTAGTGTCCTTCGTTACCTTTTGGAATTTAGTTTTGTCAGAGAGATTTTCGCCAGATATTCGTCTTTTTTAAGAATGACGTATATTGGCGACTTGTCACCTCTCCTGACGATTATCTCCTTGTTCTCACGAAGGCTCTTAGCTGCCGCTTTGAGCTCGGGGGTCAGTATGGTGCTTCTGTAGTTGCCTCGAATCTTTCCTCCTTCTGCAATAAGTTCAGCTTGTAAGGTGTCTTTGGTGGTGACCTTCTTTTGTGTCTCGAGGTCGAATATGTCGTCCAACAGGATCTCCAACTCCACTTTCCGGACCATCTCACTTGGTCTGGAATAACGTGACAGTTTATACCCAGATTTAGGAGAGTGACTTGGTCCTCAGTGAGGTTGATTCCAGCAAGGTTCGGGAAGCCATCTCTTGGTCGTGGAATCGCTATAGGTCCTGTTTCCCTGTTTCTTTTTCGCTTCTGTTTTAGTCGTGTTTTAATAACATTATCTTGGTGGCGGATGCACGTGCAGAATGTTCACTAGTGAGTCCCATTCTTTACTGGCTTTTCTAATCATTGAAGTGACTGTGGAATCTGCATCTAATGCAGCTGCTGTTGTTGGATTAATGTTGAGTTTGATGTGCAGGGCTTCAGTAGCTTCACATTCCAGTAAGTAGTGCAATAGTGGCGCCTCTACTTTTGTTCCACAGATATGACAGTTTTAACTATTGGTTTATTTCCTCCCAGCAGCTTGTAACCTAGTCTGAGTCTGTGTACTACTCCTACTACTACTCCTTTAAGGAGTAGTACCCAGTGGCTTGTTCGTACCATATCGCAGTGGATCTTTCTTTCGCTACTTTGGATCTGTGGCGACTTTTGATAGTTGGGAGTATTTTTTTCATGATTTTCTCCTTAATCTCTGAAAAACTTGGAGGTATTTGAACCTGTACAACAGTAGAGCAGTGGCAGTTTTTGCTAGTGAGTCTGCCTTTTTATTAATTTGCAATGTTGTTGTTGTTGTTATAGATTCAGCTACTTGGAACAAGTTCCAAGTAGCACGGGCTATGGTGAGCCCGTAACTTACCTGGCACAGGAGCGGTGCTGTGAATTAAAAATTTACAATGCTTTGCAAGAGCTTATATACTCTTTGAGTGAGGTGGTACAGGACGTGATTGAGATGAATAAGTGTATGAAACATAATGGATATTAATAGGCTATTGTATGCATGAACATAAGCAGCTTATGTTCTTGCTGCTTTTTTCTTTGTTCCCTCAAAGCAAAAAAAGCAAAAAATTTTTGCTTTTTTCTTTGTTCCCTCCTGTTGGTTATTTCTCTTTTCTTTGGGTTATGTTCCTTTTGCGACTGTTTTCAGATAGTTTCTTATTTTTACCATTTTCCTTGTAATGTCTATTTCTGTTTGGTCTGTCTCAGGCTTTTCTTTCTTTCCTTATTCCTCTTCCTCTTCGTCGTGCACCTCTCCCTCCTCCTAATCTTGTCCTTCTTCCCATCCCTTATCCCCCCCCTGCACTTTCCACCTTTCCTCTCCCAGTAGGTAACTCGTCCCTTTCAACCCCAATTCTTTCTGCATGTTTTCAGAAAAAAAAGAAACTTAGTTTTTTCTTAACAACAAAATTCTTAAAAAAAAAGAATATTTTTACGCAAAGAGATTCACAGCATTTGTATTGCAAAACACACAAAACTCTTACAGTTAACTGATGCTCTTTTTTTTCCTCTATTTTAAATTTGGTGTCCGTGGCAGAGCCCAGCACTTAGAACAATACGTACACACAAAAAGCTTCACATGTACCTGACAAGCCATTCCCAGATACGAATAGGGAAGAGGGTAGGGGGAGAAGGGGGGAGGGAGAGATGGGGGAGAGGCGGGGAATCGTACGTGTGCTGTTTCACCTTGTATCATTCCCCTCCCTATCCTTCACCTCCTATGCTTCCCCTCTGTCAAATTACTTCGCGATAGATGCAACCTGATAGATAATGAGAGAGTCGGATAGACGCAGGAGAGGTGGAGAGGTAGAATTTATGTGGTAAACTCTCGCTCTCGTGTGTGTTTGTCTGTGCATTTGATAGGTAGAGAGGGGAAGGTAAAGGGCAGGGGTGGGGTAAACCATCAGCCCCCTTCCCCCCCCCCCCCAGGTCTCTAGGGAGTAAAAGAGGGAGGGGGGGGGGGCATGGGGGGGGGGCAGAAGTGGGTGGTGGATGTTAAGGGGTAGAAATGATTACCGGCTTTATGTGATGAGTTTACTAAGCCGGATATTGAATGTGTTTCACTTTTTTTTACCGATTATTATTTTCTTGTTTTATTTTATGTATATTCCACCTCTTACTACTACTGATACTACTACTGATACTACTACTACTACTACTAGTACTACTACTACTAGTACTACTACTACTACTGCTACTACTACTACTGCTACTACTACTACTACTACGACTATTCGCGTAGACGGGCCTAAGATCTGGCTTTCAAAGTGAGCACATGCACAGGCAGGCAATGAGTGTCCTGCCTCACGTGAACCTTCCCAAGCTCTCACACGTGGGCTGTTCCTTTGCTCGATCAATATTGGCTACACATGTTGGCAGAATAGTGAAGAACCTTGGACCTCGAACGTTGGTCCAGTACGAGGTCCTCTTCCCACCTTCACCATGTTCTTTCTCTCGATGTTTTATTTGGAATTCTTGGCTATAGAAGCAGCGTGTCCTCGTACACAGAACGTCGCATTACGATCGTAGGCGTTACGTAAGGCCAAAAAGTGTCGTACTAGAAAATGCAAGCGGCTGGCGAAAGTGACGTACTGTCCCGTTTTCTGTTTTGGGTCCTCTGCTAGGTTAGGATATAGGCACTTTAATTTGACCGTTTTCTTGACGTTGGGAAACCTTAGAAGGACGGGCTGGTGGGAGATTTTGCTGACATTCCCGATGCTGAGAATAATTGCAGGATGTTTTTTTATTAACACATTTAGGTACATTTGCATTTGTCATGAGTGTGTGTCAAGAACCAGCTACGTGATGCTAACAATCCCCATCACACAGGATGGTTAGTCATACGGAGCCACGTGATCACCCACTGGCAAACTTTGGGTGGATTAGAAGCATACAATCAAGAAGACAAAAACGGAAGAGAACTATCGGGAATAAGCGCCAAGTCATTACGACTATTTAACACTTGGAAGGGATCAGGATTAGGAATTGGGATGGGATGAGGGGGGGGAAGGAATGGTGCCCAACCACTTGGACGGTCGAGGATTGAACGCCGACCTGCATGAAGCGAGACCGTCGCTCTACCCTCCAGTCTAAGTGGTTGGGAACACAAGAATGGATAATGCAGCAATGATTCTTAAATATCCCCATCTCGCAGGATGGTTAGTCATACAGGGTCAAATGTTCAATAGCCTGCACTGGAAGCTTTTTGGTATATTATGAAGATATCACCAAGGACACGAGAGATAATAAAGTGCTCCAGGTAGCTCATGCCAACGGGTCTGAAAGGTCTAATAACTGGGCATTCGGTGATGTAGTGTGGGAGATCATGCTGCAGTTCCTGCTCACAGAGTTTGCACCTGGAGTGCTCAGGATTGAGAGATCCGTCACCTGTAGCCACCTGCCACAGGTAACGGTAACCCAACTATATCCTGGCAACCACTGTGTCGCACAGTCTGGTGGACGTTTTGTGCTGCCCATAGATATATGTATCAGATCTGAACAAATCATTGCTTTTTATACTGGCGCTTTGAGGCCTTTGGGAGTGAGAAATTTCTCTCGTATTATATCAGTCTTTGGAACACTACGGTTCTAACAACAGAGATGGGGATACCTTGGTCTTATGGAACTTTATCCATGTTGCATGCAAATTTGATTGCATGTCTGTATCATTGTGATGAATTATATTTATGTGACGAGATATCTATGGAAAAAAATCTCATTAAGCACTCTTAGGGTTCTCTCTTAGGGTTGGTGAGGTGTTGAGGGGTGAGTGTGAGGGTGTGGGCAAGATGAGAGTGAGGTGTAAGGAGGTGTATGAAATATGAGTGTGGGAGAGAGAAGAGCACGTTCCTTCCCTCTCTCTCTCCACCCTAACTTTATAATTTTTTTCCTCTCTTTCTCCATTCCTTCTTATCCCTCTTTTCTTCCCTCCTTGATCGCTACCCTCCGTCATCAGGTTCTATCCCTCTTAAAACAGCCAAACCCCAACATTCGTGAGCCGCTTCACAGTCACCCAATAAATACTTGTCATTCTGTAATTAGCTGGCGTGCCCCTAATTACCTGCCAGCTCCATTAGCCACTGGACTGAATTCGCCCCCAAGTTGGTCCAAATTTAAGAGGAACAATTAGAGATGATTATAACATAAAACCTATTGACATAGTGAGCTTTAGGAGTTAGCAAATATTGTTTTTTGAAACCTGTAGATGGCCAAAGTTTCCGGTGTTTTCAGGTATGTAATTACCTATGTGTAATTACCTTAGTGTAATTACCTAAGGGTAGTTTCATGATGAGGGGAGGCTCGTGGTGTTCCGTCTTCCCTATAGTTATTACGTGATGTTGTGAAACTACCGATGATTCTGGCCTCCACCACCTTAAATTGCTCCAACTGTCTGCAACTCTGTAACGTAGGACTTGCGAATGTTTTTTCGGCAGCTTTCTTTCCTTAGCTTGAATCTATGACCTCTTTGTTTCCGAAGTTGCAGGTTTAAAGATTCCTCCTTGTCAACTGAATCGATTCCCTGTCACAATTTTTGGGACGCTTTGGGACGTGGTGTGTATTCACCTAGTTGTGCTTGCGGGGATTGAGCTCTGCTCTTCGGCCCGCCTCTCAACTGTCAATCAATCAACTGTAACTAACTACTAGACAAATTTGTATTTTTTCCACACACACACACACACACACACACACACACACACACACACACACACACACACACACACACACACACACACACGCACACACACACACACACACACACACACACACACACGCGCGTACACACTAGGAAGTAGCTCCGAAACAGCTGTCTAATTCCCAGGTACCTATTTACTGCTAGGTGAACAGAGGCATCTAGGTGAAAGAAACTCTGCCCATTTGTTTCTGCCTCTTCCGGAGATCGAACCCGTCAGTGTTTATTCACCAAGTTGTGCGTTGAGGGGTTGAGTTCTGCTCTTTCGGCCCGCCTCTCAACTGTCAATCAACAGTTGCTAACTACTATTTATTCCCTCCTCACCACAACACACCCCAGGCAAGGCATCGCCGTGACAAGCCTGACTAACTTCCCAGGTACGTAGTATACTTGCTAGGTAACAGTAGTGGGGGGGATCAGGCGTGGAACGAAACTCAGGCCCATTGATTGTCTTCCGGCCGGCCGGGACATCGAACCCAGGACCACAGGATTCATGCGGTCCAGCGTTGCTGTCCAGTCCAGCCACCGGCCCCTACTGTGTGTGTGTGCAGCTGTCGTGCGCCCGCAGGAGAGAGAGGAAGAGACTAGAGTATTATGATCTCTACAACCACAACGATGGATTGGTTTAGCACAACTCATACAGCCTGTTGTGACGTTGCCAAGCTCGTAAACCGTACTTATTTAAAGTGTTAAATCCGAAGTGCCCGGCCCGACCATTAGGGCAAAGAGTAGGTAACAGGGTTTCGTACAGTGGTCGCGTAATCGCTTGATGCAGCCTGACCTGCAGATAGGAGACGTCGAACCCAGGGTTGGGCATATCCCTGAGATGACCGGAGAGTCATGGACTAAAAACATCACTGCTACACTGACTCGTTCACCGCTACACTGACTCGTTCACCACCACACTGACTCGTCCACCACCACACTGACTCGTTCACCACCACACTGACTCGTCCACCACCACACTGACTCGTTCACCACCACACTGACTCGTCCACCACCACACTGACTCGTTCACCACCACACTGACTCGTCCACCACCACACTGACTCGTTCACCACCACACTGACTCGTCCACCACCACACTGACTCGTTCACCACCACACTGACTCGTCCACCACCACACTGACTCGTTCACCACCACACTGACTCGTCCACCACCACACTGACTCGTTCACCACCACACTGACTCGTCCACCACCACACTGACTCGTTCACCACCACACTGACTCGTCCACCACCACACTGACTCGTTCACCACCACACTGACTCGTCCACCACCACACTGACTCGTTCACCACCACACTGACTCGTCCACCACCACACTGACTCGTTCACCACCACACTGACTCGTCCACCACCACACTGACTCGTTCACCTCGTCCCTAAGTGGAGGCTCGTGTCACCACTACCGGCGTTCACTGCGTGAGGGCACTTGACGTGTTCCCCAACTACCACTGAGCGGGGTGCTGTCGTTCACTGCTACCTCAATTGCGACGCGGCTACCCTGACTCGTTCACCCTACACCCTCGTTCAGCTGCTACCACTGCCTCGGTGTCACCACTAGCACTGACGTCCGTTGCACACCACTACGCGCCTGTTACTCTGTTCACCAATACACTTGACTGTGGTCATCACCCCCCGCTACATCCTGACTCCTTCACCCACGACAGTCATGAACTGCGGTTCACCTCAGTACCTGTACTCCGTGTCATCACTACAGCAGTGACTCCTTCACCTCTACCACTGTGACTGCGTGTGTGCGACCATCGTTACACAGGTTTCGTTCACCACTGACACGGTGGACTCCGCTTCCCTTTCTACACTGACCTCGTGGTTCCACCCACTACACTGATTCCGTTCGACCACCACACACAGCTTTCCGTTCACGGTCACGTACGATACGTACGTGCGTTGCACCTCGGTACATCTGGACTCGTATCACCACCTACACTGACGGTGGGCTGGTTAACCACCACCTAGGCACTGACGTGCGGGGGTGTGCACCTCTACCACTGGAGCGTGCGGGTGTGCACCACCAGGCACAGTCTGGACTGTGCGTTTGCAGCCACTACCAGCGTGGACTCTTTCAACTCTATCACTGGAATCGTTCACCTCGTACACTGACTCGTCACACCTCACCACGTGGACTCGTTCACCACTCACACTGACCTCGTTCACCACTACAACGGTGACCTTCGCATGTTTCACTCTCCTCACACTGACCTGACGTTCACCACTGACACTGACTCGTTCACCACCCACTGAATCGTGCGCCACCCACCACAGGGGGGCTGACTCGTTCACCACTACACTGACTCGCTCACCACCACACTGACTCGTTGTGAAAGATTCCAGCTACACTACCGCGCTACAAGTAAACTGGATAAACTCACACGCGAGGCCGAATCAACGACCGGTAGCCTCTCGTTCTCTCTGCTCTAAATGAAGCAAATGGTCCTCATTACCCCCTGACAATTACCTCGTTACCATACGAATACCGTGTAAGTAACGTGCTGCTCTACAAGTGTGCCCATTACACCCTTAAAGTAGCAAAGCGGTCAAGGCAACGCTATACTTGGTAAATGCCGATTTAAATCGTCCTACGTCACGCTATTAATAGTAGTACAGCTGGTTTCGTTCTGGGGGTTACTCTCGGGAATCATGGGTTCGATCCCGGGCCGGAGCCTAAAACGGGTTTGGACACGTTGGCTTTTTCACCTATATGCTCGATTGATCACTGGCAGGAAATAGGTAGTATCCTCGGTGTTATCGGTAGTGCGAGATCTAGCGACTGGACTCTATATACGAGTGTGTGTGTATATATGTTTATGTATTTATATACAAAAATACATAAAAAATATATTATACTATATATATATAATATAATAATATATATATATATAAGTATATATATATATATATATATTATATATATATCATATATAGGTATATATATATACTATATATATATATAGGAATGAAAACTCACACACCCCAGATGATGGTCAAGTGGTTTCAAGGCGTCTTGTACATACCGGAGTTGCGTATGCTCCGGGTGCGGAGGATTTGGGGAGTTTCAGTTCATTGATAGTCTGTGTGTGTGGTATTCAGGTTCGCAGATTCCTGGACGTCAGGGCTGGTCGCAGTGGCGGGGCTGTCAGTGTGCCCCAACATGAATGGTTGACTTGTAAATAGCATCATAATGCACAAGAGGAATCACCGAGTGCCGGCGGTGAGGGAGTTCAAATAGCTCGGCTATCACCTCATTTGTTCCGGTCGTGATGGTAAGCGGCTTTAGGCGTTCCCGGTACATGACCAGTTGCGTTGATCTCCTGGGAATATGGGTTCGTGTCATTTCTTGGGTGTGAGTGTTCATTCGCATAGAGTATGGGGACTCGGGTCGTTAGCATATTACTCATAATTGTAGTCTGATATATATATTATAGCATATATTATACTAAGGTATATGTATGCTAATATCTCGGTCATACCTATATACATAAATATATAATACCCATATATATATGTACTAAGGACCGGTAAAGTGTTGGTAGGGTTGAGCTGTTCTGGAAGTCCGCAATGGCGGTGTCAAGTGGCTGGTCACACATTACAAAAAACAGGAACGCTGCCGTGTGTCTGTGATAAGGTCACAGGTGAAGACACGCAAAACACAATAGCATAACCTAAGAAACTCTTAATTAGCTTGTAGAAAACCACAAATAGTGCATAAAGACAATCCCCGTCGCTTAAGTAAACTTAGAAACAAGTCAAGAAACCAAGAAACCTAAATACTACTAGGTGGCTGGAAGTTACTCTACATAACAATAATACTTACAAGTGCAAAACAATCCGGTGCTGAGAACTGATAGGTTGTAGCTGCTACCTCCACTTAGAAAATAAGAGTACCAACCAGCCAGCAGCTTAGTTAGTGCCCAGAGAGAGCATGTCAACGTCTAGAGCACAAGAATATTGTCCGAGGATGATGGCTGTCGGGCTGCCTAGACGTGGACTCGGCTAGATGGCGTGAATGTGCAGGTGGTGCAGTGCTGGGCTGTCGGGACACTAGCCAATCAGGGAGGCAGGCGGCAGAGAAGCGTCGTTAGCGCGTTGAAGACGGGGTGGTTGAGCGCGGTCGTTGAAGGGGGGCTAGGGGGGTTGCTGGGTATGTTTTGCTTCCTGGTTAAAACGTGTTGTGCTACTGGTGGACGTATTTTGGATGTAGCATCTTGTACGTGTCATAATAATGTAACTTGGGATAGGAGAGGCAGGCTAATGTCTCTCTGGAAGGCGTAGGTCGTCAAAATATAATTATATATCTACTATAGATATATATATATATATACCTAGACTATATATATAATATATATATATATATGTGTGTAATGAGTATGGTCCCTGAAGTACTCCTTTATTTTCTTCTCCGGGCCTATGGGTCCCTACACTTGCACCAGAGGTGGTACCCTCTTCTAGGTGTATATATCCCTATATATATATCTTATATATGTGGTTGTGTTATATATATATCCTCATAATATATTAGTCATATTTCCTTGGTAGCAGGTCTTTCCTAGACCATAGCAACCCTTGTATTAAATATGACCGAAAAAGTCAAGATCTAATAATTCTAACACGATTTTACGCCCAATTTTCCTTATGTTTGTTTTTACCGTGATAGCGGGCGGTAAATGCACAACACATCAATTCTCCAAAATTCCTTTATTTCTAGTCTGACGCAGCACTTGAACGCGTTTCGTACTAACATATTACATTTTCAAAGACTTTGTAGTTCTTACACACCAACGTATAGGAACCTGTAAAGCACTAACACAGTTCTTCTATGCACACACTGTGCTATGATTTAAAGAGCTTGCATCTTTCATTTTATACCCGCTGTTTGGGTGAGGTGATATGTTACACTGGTTTTTTATGGAGGTGAACAAAACTTTCAACACGGGACAGAACACGAAAACAATGGAATTTACCAACTGGATATACATGGTAGAACCCTTGAAGGTAGATGGGAAGGTAGGACTGCGGATAGGGACCTATTTGGTCCCAGTATTCTGCTTGATGCTTCTATATTGGACGCGGGGTCTTGGAAGTCAGGGATAGAAGTATAGTTTCTGCATATTTGACTGTTGATTGCTGGTGGTTGCGATATTCACTTGAGTGGTTAGTGCCTCGTCAGATGTGCAGGCGGCCGGCCTGCTAATCGGCTGGTACCTATCGATGATGTTCTTGTTATTTGGTTAGATTTCTCTGGTGATGGGTTTGGTTGTGGGAAGAGCACACGTAATTATGTGTCCTTAATGGAGCCCTGTGCCTTATGCATCGTTAAACGCCTGGAAAGAAGATGTTGTTTGTCTTGCCTATATACTGACGTGTTTTTGGGGCTGTACAGGGTCCTCAAGTGGACATTTAAAGGCAAAGACTACGTTTGTTCTCTTTTAGGGCGTTCTGTTCCGCGTCTGGAGAGTTTTTACATTAGTATGAGGGGCTGGCTGTTTTCTTTTGTTTTCTAAGTAAATCGGTTAGTTGTGTATCTTCTGGATTTTTGGTCTGTAGGGGATAAACATTTCTACTACTAAACAATGCATCTTCACAGAACCACCCCCTCACTCAACCCCCCGCCCCCTTTTATGAGCGGTGGAGAGAGAAGTTCCTGTACAAATAGTCTAATAGGGGGTATAGGTGTTGTAATTGTTGTCTCTTCAGAGGTTCCATAGCGTTTCACCTTCCTTATTATAATGTCTTCAACGAAACCATTTAAGAAGCCGTTGTTGACTAGACCTGCCTTACCTTCGGTAATGCTATAGTTTCTTCCGTCGGCACTCATTGCCTTTCCATTCTGAGCTGTGGCTGAGAAGCACGGTCGACATAAGCCGTTAAACAACACTCCCTCTTGTACCTATCTTGCAAGGGGGTCACTGTTGGGCATTGTTCAGGCACCAGTTTCCTATGTTTGTTTTCATTAGTGTAGACTGCAGTGTGGAAACCTCCGCTCCGTTCCTCCATGACCTTGTTGACATCTAGAAAGAGGGCAGCTTTGCCCATCCGGTGTCTCCAGTCCTCGTAAGTGAAACGTAACACAGAGATCTGCTGCAGTGAGGGGTGCAGGAACGCTTTTCGGTGTTCAGCTCCTGCAGATGTCTGGACACTCAGGTACCTGTGGTAAACAATGTCGTCAACCTACCTGCAGTGTATGGCCGGTTTTAAGTTCATTTCGACTAAGACTTTTTCCTCGATACTACCCCATGTAGCACCAGTTTGCAAACAGGACAGCCTAGGGGGAGAACCCATTGGCGACCCGCCATCTGACTTGCTCTATACATGGGGGTGCCACAATCCGGGCTCACAGGAAGGGGTGCATCCATTAGTCACAATGCGTGGGTAGGTTTCCTCAGGGATCATTTTCTGGCATGCGTCAAGGGGGAGTACAGGCGCGGGTCCGATAGCACTCGGTGCATATCATGCCCCGATTGTTCATATCCACAAGGTAACGTTTGGTAACCAGGTGATCTACGTCACAACGAGGCTCTTACTCCCTGTAAGGCCCGTGTCCACGGCCAGTAAGGGTCACAAAGTTGCCTTCGAGGGCACCTTGTCAGGCTGAGGTTGCAAGCGGGGACATAAGGAGGCAGCTATAGCCGTTGGATGTCGTTCGGTGGGCGCAGTCTGGTACGCCTGGGTGTGGGGGGTTAATCTGGCTGATAATGTTGCCCGCAATGGTGGTGTTCCAGGCTTATGGTCTGTACGGTACCTCCCCTTCCACCCCTCACCGCATATCCAGGTTTATATTCTCCGAATAAATCTTTGGCAGGTGGAGGGTCCGGATCTCCTCTTGGCATTCGACAGTTCATCAACCTCTGTTGGACCCTTGTTTTCAATAGTCGGCTGTACCGTGATCCCAATAGGGCTGTAGTGGACACTAGCAGCCGTAAAAATTGAAAAAAAGTTCAATAAGTTGACCGAAACTGTGAAGCCACAGAATATCCGGACTCCACCTGGCAAGATTTTATTGGGAATATAAACCTGTGTATGCGTATGGAAATGTCACGAACCATAAGCCTGGAACCCACTTCGGCCGGGAGGGGGATCCTCAGCCAGATACCCACACCCACTACAGGTGACGGGCGAACGGAACTAAGGCCTTGCTTGGACTCCTTATAGTACCTTGCGACTTCAGCCTAAAGTCTCCGAAGGAATTTGTTGAGGCTGTACTGCTGCGAACACGGGCCACAGGGATAAGAGCCTCGGTTGGACGTAGAATCACTGTTCCAAACCCGTACCTTGGTGGTATGAAACCAACGGGATGATAGATGGACCGAGAGTATCGAGGACCGGCTGTACCCCCTTGACAAGCCAGAAAATATCCTGAGGAAGCAATACTCCAAGCTTGTACTAAAGAGGCACCCTTCTTGAGCCGGCATGGCACACTGTACTACCAGCAAGTAATGGGGTCGACAATGGGTTTCCCCTAGGGGTCCTGTTTGCGAATCTTCTACCTGGGTACATCGGAACAAAGGTGCTTAGTCACATAACATAAAACCGTCATTATACTGCAAGGTATTTGAGCGTGACATTTTTACACGGTCCGGATGTCCGACATCTCAAGGAGCTGAAAGCGAGCGATCGAGCGGATTCCTGTGTTGGCGTTTCACCTTACGAGATGGAGAAGGATGGGAAAAAGCCCTGCCCTTTGCGTAGGACTGTAACAGTCATGGGAAATACCGCGCAGGACCGAGTTCCACACTGCAGTCTACCACTACAGGAAACAACATAGGAATGTGCCTACCAATGCCAACAGACTTTGCCCAGAAGTGACAAGAGAGGGTTGTTAACGGCTTTATGGTCCGCCCGTGTCTCTCAGCCACAGCTGCAGACTGGGAAGCAGCAGTCCGACGATAAGGGAACTCTGTAGGCCCCGCCTACACGGCAGGTCACTAGTCACAACCGGCTTCTCCAATGGGGGGGGGGTTTCATTGGAAGACAGTCATAAGAAGGGAAAGGGTAGACACCCGCCATGCCACCCTCTGAAGAACACATAAATACAACACCTACTACCCCCTACTAGTATATTTACTAGGAACTTCTTCTCCACCGCTCATGAAACGGAGGAAAGGTCGGGGGGGGTGAAAGATATTGTTAATCGAAATGCTATCCCTACAGGACAAACAATCAGAAATCACAACTACGATTTAACTATATACACCAAAAAAACCCCCGCACCCACAATGCAAAAACATCTCCCGACACGGAACAGAACGCCCTAAAAGAGGACAAACGTGGTCTATGCCTTTAAATGTCCACTGCGGGACTGTAAGCCCCAAAGAACCCAGTATATAGGCCAGACAACAAGGCGATCTCTTTCCAGGCGGTTAACGATGCATAAGCAACAGAGCATCATTAAGGAACATATACTCCTTCTGTCCCACCTCCCAAAACCATCACCAAGAGAAATCCTTCCAACCAACATAACACACGAACTCATCGATCAGGTACAGCAGATAGCAGGCGGCTGACATCTGCGAGGCACCTAGCAGGATCAAGAGACTTCAACGACCAGCAATCAACAGTCCAATTAGATGCACAACTATATTCTACACCACTTCAAGAGCCCCCGTCCAAATACGGAAGCATCAAGACAATAGGGCCAATAGCGTCCCGTGTACCGCATGTCATACCTTCATTACCCAGTTATCATTAGATCCATTTGCGTTCTTCCTTGAAATTTTCACCTCATAGGAAACTGTTGTACATAGCACCCACACAACCGGTATATAGATGAAGCGTTTATCATAGCATAGTAGACTGTTTAGTGTCTCTTGAGGTTCATACTTTGTTGAAAAAA
>WNGS01165339.1:924387-939454 GCA_020271785.1 Procambarus virginalis
TGAGAATAGTGTCATTTCCCCCCTGTGACCTAACTTGCCCCTTTTCCCTGTGTATACTGTCATCTTCGATGTGATGGGGTGGGAAGGGAAGGGGTGGAGAATACGGATGAGAGGGAGTTAAGAGGGGTGAGGTAGTTTGAATAGGCAGAAGGACGGGGATTTTGAAAGCAGAATGGTGGTAGAGGTAGGTTGCAGTATGAAAGAGAGAGAGAGAAGAGAGAGAGAGAGAGAGAGAGAGAGAGAGAGAGAGGAGAGGAGAGAGAGAGGAGAGAGAGAGAGAGAGAGAGAGAGAGAGATACAACGCTAAAATAAACAAGCACATATTCCGTATTCCTACATAAAACACAACTTTATTTAAAAATTCAGCATGTGAATCAAAAAAGCAAGCAAACAGGATCAAACAAACAAACAACAGAAACAAACAACAGAATCAAACAACAGAAACAAACAACTCAAATAAAAACGTAAACAAACAGTAGAAACAGCAGTTAGAGGTGATAAGAGCGGCCAACACAAGCTGGCGAAATTATGTGTCATCATAAACGAGTAAGATATGTTTAACAGAATATAAATATGGCGATAGACAGAATATAAATATGGCGATAGATAGTATATGTACCGTTGGCCGATGAATGTATTATGTATAATGCAGTCGATAGATACATGTATATAATATTACAGCTGTCCGCTGATGCATGTATATATGAATGACGCAGTCGGTAGATGCATGTATGTATATTTACAGAAAGGTTTCAATAGATGTCCTGAGAGTAGAGGAGTCTCATGACAGTACCTTGAGATGGTTTTCGGGGCTTAGCGTCCCCGCGGCCCGGTCCTCGACCAGGCTCCTCGTTGCTGGACTGGTCAACCAAGCTGTTAGACGCAGCTTCTCGCAGCTTGACTTATGAGTCTCAGTCTGGTTGATCAGGTATCCTTTGGAGGTGCTTTCAAGTTCTCTCTTGAACACTGTGAGGGGTCGGCCAGTTATGTGTAGTGAAAGTTATGGCATTATGGTAGTTATGGGACGTAACATAAAGTTATGTCCCTTATGTGTAGTGGAAGCGTATTGAACAGTCTCGGGCCTCTGATGCTGATAGAGTTCTCTCTCAGAGTACCTGTTGCAACTCTGGTCTTCAACGGGGGTATTCTGCACATCCTGCCATGCCTTCTGTCGCATGTGATGTTATTTCTGTGTGCAGGTTTGGGACCAGCCCCTCTACTATTTTCCACGTGTAAATTATTATGTATCTCTCCCGCCTGCGCTCAAGAGAATACAGATTTAGGCTTTTTAGTCGGTCCCAATAGTTTAGATGTTTTACTGAGTGGATTCTAGCAGTAAAGGATCTCTGCACGCTCTCCAGGTCAGCAATTTCTCCAGCTAAGAAAGGGGCTGTCATTGTGCAGCAGTACTCCACTCTAGAGAGTACTAGTGTCTTAAAAACTATCATCATCGGTATAGCATCTCTAGTGTGAAGGTTCTTGTTATCCAACCTGTCATTTTTCTTGCAGTTGTGACGGCTACTTTATTGTGTTCTTTACAGGCAAGGTCTTCTGACATGAGTACACCCAAATACAAATACCTTGTCGTTCTGTTATGATTTGACTGAGTTTTGTACGTGGTTTCTGTTTTTATATTTTCATTTTATCCGTAGCGCATGAGCTGGAACTGGAACCAGTAGAGGGTCATGACAGTAGAGGAGGGTCATGACAGTAGAGGAGGGTCATGTCAGTAGAGGAGGGTCATGACAGTAGAGGAGGGTCATGACAGTAGAGGAGGGTCATGACAGTAGAGGAGGGTCATGACAGTAGAGGAGGGTCATGACAGTAGAGGAGGGTCATGACACTAGAGGAGGGGTCATGACACTAGAGGAGGGTCATCACACTAGAGGAGGGTCATCACACTAGAGGAGGGACATCACACTAGAGGAGGGACATCACACTAGAGGAGGGTCATCACACTAGAGTAGGGACATCACACTAGAGGGCCATCACAGTAAAGAGTACAATAACAGCAAGACAAGGGTTGTGAGGAGATTTGTTGTTTTACATTTAGCTACTCAGTACGAAGTGTCCATGTAGCACGGGCTATGGTGAGCCCGTAAGTCTGTGGGGTGAAGACGGGTGACTCATATGAAGCACAGGTGTGTGTGGGGGGGGGGGGGGGTTGGTGGAGAGGGTCAAAGGGGGGGTGGAGGAGAGCCCTCAGGATGTTGTCACCTCGTTGTGATAATGGCTCTACAGTGTAAGTTGTCAAAATGTCAGCGGTGTCAAATTCAATTTGCATAGCATAATGAAAAGGCGTGGAGCGCTCTTAATACAAACTGGATTCTATTTGATTATTTTACATTGCTTAATTGCAACGCCTTCTAAATATCTTATTATTTTCATTACAAACAAGAAAAATCTTTGGCATTGCTCCAAAATCTTGTATAACAGCTGTTTTATAACATACTATTATGCAGGTTATATGCATGCATATATATAAGCATATACATATATATATATATATATATATATATATATATATATATATATATATATATATATATATATATATATATAGTAGCCAGAACGCAGTTCTTGTCCTACTATGCAAGCCCCGATTTGCGTAATAAGCCAAGTTTTCCAGAATTTCAATATTTTTCTCATTTTTTTCTTATCAAATGATAAAGCTCTTCATTTTATTATGTATGAACTAATTTTTTTTAATTTTAGTTAAAACTAACGTAGGTATATGACGGAACCTAACCAACCCTACCTAACCTAACCTAACCTAGCCTATCTTAACCTAACCTAAACTAACATAATTATATCAATAATTTATGTTCTTAATATAATATAATAATAATATTAAAATAAACCAATAGGAAACAATTTATTTAAAATAAATAAAATCACTCGTCCTATTAGGCAAATCAAGCCTTGCATGGTAGGCCGAGAAGTGCATTCTGGCTATTAGGTACGACATATGTTTATATATATATATATATATATATATATATATATATATATATATATACATGTATATTTATATATATATATATATATATATATATATATATATATATATATATATATATATATATATATATATATATATATATATGAGACAGTGTCAGACCATGGAGGAAGAATTGAAACAGGAATTTCCTTAAGTACGTTCGTATATAATAATACATCTTCAGAAGGAATGATTTACAAGTCAGTAAGTTTGGACATATATAGGCAGGAGAGAGGTGAAATGAAATGAGGTACAATGACAAATACACGAAAGGATTGGGTGGATATATTTGGATATCCACCCAAGATATACATACATTGGGTGGATGTATATTTGTACATCCACACTGAGTAACTATTCATGTATTTGTCATTGTACCTCACCTCACTTCACCTCTCTCCTGCCTATATATGTTCAAACTTACCGACATGTAAATCACTCCTTCTGAAGATGTATTATTAAATACGAAAATACTGAAGGAAATTCCTGTTTCAATTCTTCCTTCGTGGAATGACACTATCGCATTTTTCATCATGTGTTAATTTTCATGATTTACACACACACACACACACACACACACACACCACACACACACACACACACACACACACACACACACGCACACGCACACGCACACACACACCAAACGGACCCCCTCATCAACATTCAACAGGGTACCGCTTGTATTGTTGTTCACGTCAGTGTTTCCTCGCGGACAAGTGCACCAACTGAATATAAAATCACCCACCGTTGGGGGCCTCTGGTTCATGGTGATTTCTCCATCATTTGTACCAGCTAATTCAATGTCATTAATATATTTTCCTCTCATAGATCCTATTCATTCCCCATTTTTTGCACCCAACCACTTGGGTTGGACGATAGAGCGACGGTCTCGCTTCATGCAGGTCTGCGTTCAATCCCCGACCGTCCAAGTGGTTGGGCACCATTCCTTCCCCTCCCCCCCCCCACCGGTCCCATCTCAAATCCTTATCCTGACCCCTTCCCATTGCTATATAGTCGCATTGGTGACTATATAGCAATAACAAATGAGATTAAATGAGAAGTTAAAAAGTTGGTTAAGTGAAAGTTCGTCTCATTTACTCGTTAGACATGCATACACAAATACCCGTGAGGCTTCCAATGTATACACTGAATGAATGAATTAATGTATAGTATTGTATATATATATATATATATATATATATTATATATATATATATATATATATATATACATGTATATATATATATATATATATATATATATATATATATATATATATATATATATATATATATATATATATATGTGTGTGTATACTTTCGTCAATAAGCAGGAACTGGGGCAGTATTTTTTTCTAGAAATAATGAATGATCAAGTTCATCACTTTGACTCTGTATAGTCATACTAATATAATACACCGACAATATGTGCTATTTATCAAGATATGTCTTGTATGTGGCTCGCTGTAAGCCTCACGTGTATGAATACACTATGGCTGCCTGTCCCCCGACACAATAAATTATTATTACAAGGAGTTATATCTTGCATGTCAGCTTCGTGTATTAGAGAGCTTTGTTCTTCTTTTGTATTTTTATGTATCCTCTTGTTCTTCCTTTGTATCCTTATGTATCCTCTTGTTCTTCCTTTGTATCCTTATGTATCCTCTTGTTCTTCCTTTGTATCCTTATGTATCCTCTTGTTCTTCCTTCGTATCTTTGTATCCTCTTGTTCTTCCTTTGTATCCTTATGTATCCTCTTGTTCTTCCTGTACATCCTTATGTATCCTCTTGTTCTTCCTTTGTATCTTTATGTATCCTCTTGTTCTTCCTGTGTATCCTTATGTATCCTCTTGTTCTTCCTGTGTATCCTTATGTATCCTCTTGTTCTTCCTTCGTATCTTTATGTGTCCTCTTGTTCTTCCTTTGTATCTTTATGTATTCTCTTGTTCTTCCTTCGTATCTTTATGTATCCTCTTGTTCTTCCTTTGTACCCTTATGTATCCTCTTGTTCTTCCTTTGTATCCTTATGTATCCTCTTGTTCTTCCTTTGTATCCTTATGTATCCTCTTGTTCTTCCTTCGTATCTTTATGTGTCCTCTTGTTCTTCCTTTGTATCCTTATGTATCCTCTTGTTCTTCCTTCGTATCTTTATGTATCCTCTTGTTCTTCCTTTGTACCCTTATGTATCCTCTTGTTCTTCCTTTGTATCTTTATGTATCCTCTTGTTCTTCCTTTGTATCTTTATGTATTCTCTTGTTCTTCCTTCGTATCTTTATGTATCCTCTTGTTCTTCCTTTGTACCCTTATGTATCCTCTTGTTCTTCCTTTGTATCTTTATGTATCCTCTTGTTCTTCCTTTGTATCCTTATGTATCCTCTTGTTCTTCCTGTGTATCCTTATGTATCCTCTTGTTCTTCCTTTGTATCCTTATGTATCCTCTTGTTCTTCCTGTGTATCCTAATGTACTTGTTCTTCCTGTGTATCCTTATGTATCCTCTTGTTCTTCCTTTGTATCCTCTTGTTCTTCCTTTGTATCCTAATGTATCCTCTTGTTCTTCCTTATGTATCTTGTAACTCTTCTCCAGCGTTACAAGACCCAATTAGGTTATCTCGTTATCATCACGTACCGGCTTAGATATCTGGACAAATGATAACAATGACTCTAAAACAACGGGTTGTGTTTGGTCAAATAGCTCTTATTAAAGTCCGGACCGTTCACTTGGACTTGTTGTGCAGCGACGGTGTTCAATCCCCAACGATCCTAGTGGTTGCGCAGCGTTCATGAATGATTTGAACAGCCATGAACGATTTGAATAACCATGAATGATTTGAACAATTATGAATGATATGAATAATCATGAATGATTTGAACAATTATGAATGATTTGAATAATCATGAATGATTTGAACACCCATGAATGATTTGAATAATCATGAATGATTTGAACACCCATGAATGATTTGAACAATTATGAATGATTTGAACAATCAAGATATTAAAGTATGAATCATTAAGGAAAGAACGCTGAACAGCAAGTAATAACAGAAGCCAACACTCGGACACACAGTGCAAGGTTTACAAAACATTTTCAATACAGACAAAAGATGGCGGAAGCAGTGCAACATGCAAAAAAAAACACAGTGGCATTGGCCATTATTCAGCGTAAAAGATAGAAAAAGTAATGAGGATGTGAATAATTTAATCTTTTCAAAATTAACTTTGTAATGTTATAAGTTATATAAGTTAGGTGTATTTAGCTTCGTCGTGAGGCGTCTGAAAAGTACTGCCATGATAACAAGGTCTTATCAATAGTATAAATATTTTCTTCCGCAGCATAGAGAAATTTGGTACTAACTGAGAGAGCGAAGAAAAGTTTGATTGTTTAACATTAGCTCTGAGTCCAGAGAAGAAGTGAAACAATGTACATTGTTTCAGGACACACNCACACTGTGCAAGGTGATGAAATTAGGATAAGGGAGCAGGAGGCTGAACACAAGGTATCATTTGGGAGGGGAAATCCTGCAAGAGTCAAATAGAGAGAAAGATCTGGGGGTTGATATCACACCGAACCTGTCCCCAGAAGCCCACATCAAAAGAATATCATCAGCGGCATATGCTAGACTGGCCAACATAAGAACTGCCTTTAGAAATTTGTGTAAGGAATCTTTCAGAACCCTGTATACCACTTATGTAAGACCAATCCTGGAGTATGCAGCTCCAGCCTGGAGTCCATACCTAGTTAAACACAAGACAAATTTAGAGAAGATTCAGCGGTATGCCACCAGGCTCGTCCCGGAACTGAGAGGATTGAGCTACGAGGAAAGGCTAAAGGAGCTGAACCTCACATCCCCTGGAAAACAGAAGAGTAAGGGGAGACATGATAACCACCTACAAAATTCTCAGGGGATTGACAGGGCGGAGAAAGACAAACTCTTCACCACGGGTGGGACACGAACAAGGGGACACAGGTGGAAACTTAGTACCCAGATGAGCCACAGAGACGTTAGAAAGATCTTTTTCAGTGTCAGAGTAGTTAATAAATGGAATGCACTAGGAAGTGATGTGATGGAGGCTGACTCCATACACAGTTTCAAATGTAGATATGATAGAGCCCAGTAGGCTCAGGAATCTGTACACCTGTTGATTGACAGTTGAGAGGCGGGACCAAAGAGCCAAAGCTCAACCCCGCAAGCACAATTAGGTGAGTACACACACACGCACACGCACACAAGCACACACGCACACCCACACACGCACACATACACACCGACAGACACCTTCTTATGTTCAACTCAGGAAATTGTAAAGTAATGAAATTAGGCGAAGGGAGCAGGAGGCTGAAAACAAGGTCCCATCTGGGAGGTGAAATCACACCGAACCTGTCCCCAGAGACCCAAATCAAAAGGATATCATCAGCGGCATTAGCTAGATTGGCCGACATAAGAACTGCCTTTAGAAATCTGTGTAAGGAATCGTTCAGGACTCTGTATAACACCAATGTCAGACCAATCCTGGAATATGCAGCTCCAGTCTGGAGTCCATACTTAGTTAAACACAAGACAAAGTTAGAGGGAAATATGCGTAATAGATATGATAGAGGAATATAGGTCACGAGCCAGTACTTTAGACATCTGATGGTCAGAGAGGTGGGGCCCAAGAGCTAACAGCTCGATCCTGCAAACACAAGTAGTAAATACAAATAGTCAATAGACACAAACGAATACTTACAAATACTTTCTTTTCCCCCAGGTATGGCCCCCCCCCCCGCCCCTAGGGTGATGGACGCTGACTCCGGAATGAATCTCCCTGAGGGCGGTGATGCTTAGTGCTGAGCCACATGGTAACTATTGGTGTGTGTGTGTGTGTGTGTGTGTGTGTGGTGTGTGTGTGTGTGTGTGGTGTGTGTGTGTGTGTGTTTGTGTGTGTGTGTGTGTGTGTGTGTGTGTGTGTGTACTCACCTATATGTACTCACCTATATGTGTCTGCAGGATCGAGCATTGACTCTTGGATCCCGCCTTTCGAGCATCAGTTGTTTACAGCAATGACTCCTGTCCCATTTCCCTATCATACCTGGTTTTAAAATTATGAATAGTATTTGCTTCCACAACCTGTTCCTTGAGTGCATTCCATTTCCCACTACTCCCACTACCCACTATTGTGTGTGTGTGTGTGTGTGTGTGTGTGTGTGTGTGTGTGTGTGTGTGTAATTACCTAAGTGTAGTTACAGGATAAGAGTCACGCTCGTGGTGTCCCGTCTTCCCAGCACTCTTTGTCATATAACGCTTTGAAATTACTGACGGTTTTGGCCTCCACCACTTTCTCCCCTAACTTGTTCCAACCGTCTACCACTCTGTTTGTAAAAGTTAATTTTCTTATATTTCTCCGGCAGCTTTGTTTCGTTAGTTTAAATCTATGACCTCTTGTTCTTGAAGTTCCGGGTCTCAGGAATTCTTCCCTATCAATTTTATCGGTTCCTGTTACTATTTTGAACGTAGTGATCATATCACCTCGTTTTCTTACTCGTGCCTCTAACCTCTTTTCTCCTCGTAGCTCTTGTCCTTCAGTTCTGGGAGCCACTTAGTAGCATGTCGTTGCACCTTTTCCAGTTTGTTGATGTGCTTCCTAAGATATGGGCACCGCACAACCGTGCATATTCCAGCTTTGGGTCTAACAAAAGTCGTAAACAATTTCTTTAGTATTTCGCCATCCATGTATTTAAAAGCAATTCTGAAGTTAGAAAGTGTAGCATAGGCTCGTCGCACAATGTTCTTAATGTGGTCCTGAGGTGACAGTTTTCTATCTAGAACCACCCCTAGATCTCTTTCTTTCTCAGAATTCTTTAAAGATTTCTCACATAATTTATAGGTTGTGTGGGGTCTATGTTCTCCAATTCTTCATTCCATAGCATGGCATTTATTCACATTAAATTCCATTTGCCAAGTGTTGCTCCATATACTTAATTTGTCCAGGTCTTCTGGAAGGGCATGACAATCATCTAGGTTTCTTATCTTCCCTATTATCTTAGCATCATCAGCAAACATGTTCATATAATTCTGTACTCCCACTGGTAGATCGTTTATGTAGACAATGAACATTATCGGTGCAAGAACTGAACCCTGTGGTACTCCACTCGTGACATTCATCCATTCCGATACCTTGCCTCTGATTACGGCCCTCTTTTTTCTGTCAGAAAATTTTTCATCCATGTTAGAAGCTTACCTGTCACCCCTCCAATATATCCCAGTTTCCAGAACAACCTCTTATGGGGAACTAGATCGAAAGCCTTTTTAGGTCCAGATAGATACAGTCAACCCAACCATCTCTTTCCTGTAAAATCTCTGTGGCTTGATCATAAAAACTGAGTAAGTTCGTTACACAGGATCTTCCAGATCGAAAGCCATACCGTCTGTCTGATATTGTACCGTTTTTCTCCAGGTATTCTACCCATTTAGTTTTAATTGTTTTTTCCAATACTTTGACTATTACACTTGTCAATGATACAGGTCTATAATTAAGGAGATCTTCCCTGTTTCCACTTTTGTTGATTGGAACTATGTTAGCCTTTTTCCACACATCAGCTACAACTCCTGTAAACAGGGATGCCTGAAAAATCAGTTGACGTGGAATGCTGAGCTCAGGTGCACATTCTCTCAGAACCCATGGTGAAACTCCATCTGGACCAACTGCTTTGTTCTTGCTTAGCTCCTTGAGCATTTTTTCCACTTCGTCTCTAGACACCTCTATGTGCTCTATGTTGTTCTCTGGAATTCTTATTGTGTCTGGTTGCCTGAAGATTTCATTTTATACAAACACACTTTGGAACTTTTCGTTTAATGTTTCACACATTTCCTTTTCATTTTCCGTGAATCTATTTCCTATTTTCAACCTCTGAATATTATCCTTTACCTGCAATTTGTTGTTTGTGAATTTATAGATTAGACCTGGTTCTGTTTTACATTTGTCTGCAATCCCTTTTTAAAAATTTCTTTCTGCCTCTCTCCTCACTGCCGTGTAGTTGTTTCTCGCATCTTTGTATCGTTGGTATGTTTGGGGGTTTGGCCTCTTCCTGTATTGATTCCATTTTTGTGTCTGTTGGTCTCTGGCCCTCTCGCAATTTCTGTTGAACCAATCCTGTTTCCTAGTTCTGCATCTCTGTTTTGGTATAAATTTTTTTGTGCCTTTATCACATATTTCACAAAACTTGACATACATCTCATTCACTTCCTTCCCTAGCAATAAGTCTGTACAATCATACTCATTAAAAAATTTTCTAAGGTCGCCATAATGTCCTCTCCTGAAGTCAGGTTTTTCAACTGCTTCAACGTCCTTATTTTCTTCCAGATTATAACGCATTGCATACTTTATTCCCAAAAAGAAATGGTCACTTTTACCCAAGGGAGGAAGGTACTGAATGTCAAATATCTCTTCCTCCTTCCTGGTAAATATCAAATCTAGCATGGAAGGAACGTCCCCTTCCCTCATCCTCGTAGCTTGTTTAACATGTTGACACAAGAATGTTTCCAGGATGAGGTCTACAAATCTACAGGTCCAAAAATCTTCTGTTTTAGCTTCATATGCTTCCCAGTCTATGGATTTCAAGTTGAAGTCACCGACTATCAACAGTCGTGATCTATGGTTATCCGCTCTCGCTATAATCTCTCTCTCATTATTGTTATAAGACCTTCTCGTTTACTATCTAGCTCTTCCTTTCACCATGTGTTGCTTGGTGGTGGAATATATGCATTTATGATCATTAGTTTATCATCCTCATGGCAGATCTCTAGTGCTATTATGTCAACTTCTTGTGGATTGGCAGTCATTATTTCGTTCCATTTAGGTGTTCTTTCACCAGAACAGCAATGCCACCGCCTTTCCTAATTTTTCTGTCCTGTCTCCAAATTGAGTAGCCATTTGAATATGACCTAATTTAAAATAACATCTTCAAGTTTTGTCTCCGTGAGTGCAACAATGTCTGGTGTCTGCAGCTGTATTACATCACTTAACTCCAGTATCTTCGATCTCACTCCATCTATGTTGGTGTATGCAATCTTCAGGAACTTGTTCCCCCTCTCCTTATTCTTCACTTCCCATCTCTCTAACGATTTTGTTGGTTTGCCTTTATGTACCACTTTACTGGTCTGCCTATCCCTAACACTTTGTAGAAAAAAAGAATTGATTTCTTCTTCATTCCTGCTCTCATTTAAACGTTTTGCCTCGGCGAAGTTCAGTTTCAGCTTCTCCCTATCTTCTTTTGAATGATCCCGTCTTAACGACCACACTTTCCCATCCTCATCACTTTGTAATTTTCTAGCATTCCTTAGTACTTCTTCCATCTGTTTGGCACCGTTTAGTGTGATCCTCAAAGGTCGATCTTTCCCTTTTACATATCTGCCTATTCTCATGTAGTCGCACACATTCTCTATGGTTGTAAGACCTTCCACGAGGCCAACAATTTTATCTACTACTTTCTCTTCTTTTCCAGCTCTTTCTGACCTAGATGTTATCTCCTTTTCTTTGCAACCAAAAATGATCAGGGACTTACTCCGATCAACTGTGTTTTGCACCAACCTCGGGTTAGATGCCAATTCTTTTCTCACTTCCAGCCTAATGTTTGTTTTATCTTGGTTGCTGCAGTGTTTGACTTCCTTTACTGCTTCTTCAATTTTTTCATTCTCCTTGGCTACTTGTGCATAGGTGAGTTTCATGTCCTTCTTGCACTGTTCTATTCCCTGTGTAACTTCCTCCATCTGTGCTGACAAAAGCTGTTTCTCCTGTTGAAATTCCTTATCTAACTTATTGTAGTCATTTATGTTTAAATTTACTTTATCTTCTTCCAAAGCTATTTTTAAGATTTTATTTTCTTCTTCCATGGCTTTGCAATTTGTTTCCAATTGATTCTTATCCATGCATAAGTCTTTCACTAAACCCTCAAGACATAAAACTTTGCTATTTAAATGGTCATTACTTTCTTTCAATTTACTAATTATTTCTACATGAGAGTTCACTATAGTATCTAATTTTACCAACTTGTTGTATAGACTGCTTATATCAATACTTTCTTCATTGAATCCAGCAAAATCAAGCTCTATTTTGTTTTCCTCTTGCCGGCGGCCATCTTGAATGTTCTTCTCTGCACTGGAAACACTAGGGCACCTTTTTCTCATACAATTTTTCACTTCCCTTAGCACATTCCTGTTATCTCACCTACTTTTCAAAAGCACAACACCTCTATGTTCCCTGGGACACCACTCACTATCATCAACCAGTACTACAATACTTAGGATTGTTGAAATATGCTGGAGCTCCTCTGATGCAAGTGTTGACCCTAGAGATGTCACCTTTTTTTGTACTTTCCTAATTGTGCTTGCGGGGGTTGAGCTTTGGCTCTTTGTATGTGTGTGTGTGTGTGTGTGTGTGTGTGTGTGTGTGTGTGTGTGTGTGTGTGTGTGTGTGTGTGTGTGTGTGTGTGTGTGTGTGTGTACGACACCTAAAAGATAGGACAGACACACACCCAGACACTCTGGGTATTATTAAATCCACTGGAAAAGTCCCATCAGCACAGCATAAGATACTTGCCAGCTCGTAAGCTATTGGGCAATTAGGGAAAGTAATGACCGAGAAGGACTGTAGGCTGCAAAGCCGAACTAAACGAGCCATAAGAGTAGGCGGATAATTGGCTACAGTAATTCAATCCCATCAAGATTAAGCTAATGACAGTGTGGGAAAAGGCCAGGAGGCTGGGTGAGCACAACCACTTAGGTGGATGACAGCTACCGGAAACATCAAGCGAGATATGAGCTGATACATAAAAGCAACACTAGACGCCGGAGGCACACATCAACGTGATCACATCGGCAGCGTACGAAAAAAAAAAACTTGTGAAACGCGAACATTGATCACACATCTGGACGACCAAGGAGGGAAATTCCACCCTCTCCCAAGGAGGCAGATCCTTTGGCCTGTGTCTGGAAAATATAATAGTCATAGGTATAAAACTTGAAGGCTTCAACGCTGAAACATTTACCCATTTGGGCGCCTGACAGCTGGGTGGAGAGCGCTTCGGATTCGTAGTCCTGAGGTTCCGGGTTCGATCCCTGGTGGAGGCGGAGACAAATGGGCAAAATGTTTCTTCCACCCTGATGCCCCTGTTACCTAACAGTAAATAGGTACCTGGGAGTTAGACATTTGCTACGGGCTGCTTCCTGGGGGTGGAGGCCTGGTTGAGGACCGGGCCGCGGGGACACTAAAGCCCCGAAATCATCTCAAGATAACCTCAAGAAGATGGTGGCCGAGGAGATTCCACAGAGCAAGACAATGACAAAATAAACAAAATAAAGGTGGAATAGACAAGAAGAGGAATGTGAAAAGGAGAGAACGCTAATTATGCTTTGCCTAAATGAGACTTTTGTGAAAATTATTGCCCATTGATTACGTAAAGATTCAGAAACGGCCATAAAATTTATGAAAGTACTGGTGGCTGCGTAAAGACAACAAGGACTTGAACGCTGTTTTGTGCCTCGTAAACATTGACCTCAGCGCAGAACAATTTCAAAATTATGCCACGAAGCTGATATTTGCAACTGAGATATGACCACTTTGGTGTAATGTAAAACATCTCTCAGGGATATATATAGCTTTGAAAGGGTTTACCTGCACATATCAAGAAATTCGAAACAAAGAGGAAGTTGAAGTATTGCAGAGAAAAGGCATCAGAGAGGAGCCGGAGACGGGACGGCACTTTGCAGTTTAGAAAAGGACAAACTGCAGAATAGAGCAAAAAAAATCACCAAATCCCCCATTTTGCCGCATGAGCAACGACTGCAAGGAGTCTACACAATTGCATGGCAAGAGACTGCCAGTATGCAACACAACGACAGCAAGGCAGATGGCTGCAACCACCGCACGTGGCAGATGGGGAACATAGAAGAGAGCCTGACATTCTCATCCTCCCTGTCAACCCAATCAACTAGCCGACCAGCAACCTTCAATACCTCTATATTCTATCCATCAACAGTCAACCGGTCAATATCAATACCCCTTCAACTCACATTCCATTTCATAACTCTTATCACCTCAAACCTCCTTCATCTACTCTTCTCCATCAAGTCCTCCCCCCCCCATCATTCCCCAAACTAACCTCAACTTCCCTTCAACCCTGCGCTCTTTTCCACCCCTCTTTCCATCCCCATTCTCTTTTCAGAATCTAAACCCCGGCTTATACTTCAACCTATGGCAGGGAATTAGCTAAACAGAAATGAATTAACAAAGAAACATCTAAAGATGTGATCCTCCAATGCAGAGAGAATCTCAAACAAAGCAAAGGAATTCAGTGAATGGACAGAGTTTACAACCTCTGGTGTAATAGTAACACCATAGAGTAAAATAGCTGGAATAATAATTAAATAATCCCCCTGGAAATAATAAGGTTACAGAAAGGGAAGAGAAACAAATATGGGGAGCAGTTGCACTTCTGGTCATACGTTATATGCATTTAAGAAGAGAAACAGCAACACAGATTGTTTCTGGAATCATTTTAATTGAAATGGGGGAGATAGTGATGAGGAGGCAGCGTCTGTGATGCTCTCGGACGCAGGTTCGAATCCTCGTTACGGCCCTTGTGGATTTGTTTATTAGTGATGAGGACATTGTTCCACATCTCTGCCAACGAAACAAAAATACAGTGACATAAACATTGCTTGTATGACGGGTCCTTCAGTGGACGGATGAGACATTCAATAGCTTGAGCAAATTGCTGCTTGTAATGAGAGACTTCAGTCATTCTAAAACTGATTCCAAAAGAGGGGGATACATGGAGAGGAACAGCTGCCCCTACAACCACCACTGCCTCTTCCACCCTTGTTGCCATCACAACCACCACTATTGCCGCCACCATAACCACCAATATTTCCGCCGTCACCACTGCCACCACAACCACCACTAATACTACCACATCGCTGCCATCACAATCATCACTACTACTAGTATTGCTGCCCCCACAATCATCGTACACAACAACAATCGCCATTATTAGGACAGGCATAAGTCTGTCTATTTACGCATGTA
>WNGS01165339.1:1053168-1068938 GCA_020271785.1 Procambarus virginalis
AGGTGTGGGATCACTCCCTCTATATTTTCCAGGTGTGAATTACTATGTGTCTCTCCCGCTTCACTACACCCACCTTCACCATCATCGCCGTCACCATCAGTACCTTCACCATCATCGCCGTCACCATCAGTACTTTCACCATCATCGGCTTCACCATCACCATCTTCACCATCACCCCGTTTTCCCCAATTGGCCGCCTCCTTCACCTTCCACTAACCTTCCCTCATCTCTCACGTTCCCACTCAATCTCACCACGCCCCTCCCCCTCCCCCTCCCCTCTCTCTCTCCCAATATAGGTCAACATGTGCCCGCGGGCAAGGTCACGAAGGTGCTCGGGTGACCTCGCTCCGGGCCACCTTTCGTGACCTTATCTTAATTAACCAGGTGTTGGGGTCAACAGGGGGGGGGGTTGAGGGGAGTGGGGCGTCGTTTTTGGCAAGGTGAGATCTCAAGGGGGGGGGGCGCTGGAGGTGGACTGGTGGTGGCGATATTCTTGTTCTTGACGTTATGTTCTTGACGTCTAGGGGGCGGGCTGGTGTTGAATAAGCTGTTCTTGACGTCTAGGGGGCGGGCTGGTGTTGAATAAGATGTTCTTGGCGTCTAGGGGGCGGGCTGGTGTTGAATAAGCGGTTCTTGACGTCTAGGGGGGCGGGCTGGTGTTGAATAAGCGGTTCTTGACGTCTAGGGGGGGGGCTGGTGTTGAAAAAGATGTTCTTGACGTCTAGGGGGGCGGGGTGGTGTTGTATAAGATGTTCTTGACGTCTAGGGGGCGGGCTGGTGTTGAATAAGATGTTCTTGGCGTCTAGGGGGCGGGCTGGTGTTGAAAAAGATGTTCTTGACGTCTAGGGGGGCGGGGTGGTGTTGTATAAGATGTTCTTGGCGTCTAGGGGGGCGGGCTGGTGTTGAATAAGCTGTTCTTGGCGTCTAGGGGGGCGGGTGGTGTTGAATAAGGTGTTCTTGACGTCTAGGGGGCGGGGTGGCGTTGAATAAGATGTTCTTGACGTCTCTCCGGCAACTTCCACCCGTGTTCTCTGGTCCGTCTTTCCTCCAGAAGTCTGAGCAGTCTTGGCATCTGGCTGTGAGTACCTTCCCTCAGCTCTGGGACGCGTGTGGAGGAGTGATTATATCTGTGGTTGAGGGAGGCAGGTGTGGCCATGTGTGTTTGTGGTGTGTTGATGGGGTATATCTTGAGGTTATCTTGAGATGATTTCGGGGCTTAGTGTCCCCGCGGCCCGTCCTCGACCAGGCCTCCACCCCCAGGAAGCAGCCCGTGACAGCTGACTAACACCCAGGTACCTATTTTACTGCTAGGTAACAGGGGCATAGGGTGAAAGAAACTCTGCCCATTGTTTCTCGCCGGCGCGAGCGGGTATGTTTGGTTTTGTTTTTTAATGAGGTGATTGAGTGTTTCGCTTAGCTTTTGTACTTGCGGGGATGAGCTGCGACTCTTCGGTCCCGCCTCTCAACCTTTAATCGACCAGTGTATAGGTCCATGAGGCTTTGGACTCTATCATTTCCACTTTTAAAGCCGCGCATATAAATAAATAAATAAATAAATATACATATATATATATATATATATATATATATATATATATATATATATATATATATATATATATATATATATATATATATATATATATATATGGTAAAATGTCTCTGGCTCACTTGGGTACATAATTTTCGTCCGTGTTGCCACTGTTCTTGTACCACCCCCTGCTATATAGTCAGTCCTTGTCTGCCCTGTATTGTCAATTCCCCTATTTTGTACGTGGCGAACGGACACGTACACTCACACTCATGACGCCTCTCCCCACTATTACATCTCACCGCAATAACACCTTGATCTATAATGGAGTGAGCGTCTCAACACCACAAGCTTCCCTACACCCATACAGCTTAATGGGTGCTACAACACCACAAGCTTCCCTACACCCATACAGCTTAATGGGTGCTACAACACCACAAGCTTCCCTACACTATACAGCTTAATGGGTGCTACAACACCACCTGCTTCCCTACCCATACAGCTTAATGGGTGCTACAACACCACAAGCTTCCCTACACCCATACAGCTTAATGGGTGCTACAACACCACAAGCTTCCCTACACTATACAGCTTAATGGGTGCACACCTCTTTTTCTCCATTTGCCACAACTGACAAAATCGAGCGTCCTAACCTAACTAGAAATGCACTAGCCCAAACAACCTCCCTAACCTAACCAACTGAGTAGGAAACATGGATATTAGTTGTGACCAGAACTGGAATAGAGCAGTAACTATCCTGGCAGGTGTTGTGCCAATCTCATATTAATAAAAAAAAAAGAGAATTTTTTTTTAAATATAACTGTTGGGTGAACAAACCCACAAGGGCCGTGACGAGGATTCGGCCCTACGTGGAATGTTCTAAGACAGCATCTGGGATACTCTCGGATGTAGGTTCGAATCCTCGTCACGGCCCTTGTGGGTTTGTTCATTTGATACATCACGCAATTGTGATTTCTGTGTGTAAAAACTGCAGGGGCCTTTAAGGGTGTGTCAATTGCGGGTAAAAAACACGAGAATAAAAACTTTAAACATTTAATATAACAAAAGATGACTTTAATTGTACACAATTCGATAAGTAACAATTAATGAAAAAAAACCTTAACCACTTGGCTTAAACACAATCAAAAGAGAAATAGTCACATATGAATTTACGTTAATAACAAAGGTGACGGGAAATACTTTATACAAATGCTATGTGAGTCTACCGTCACCCGTAAGCAAGGAGAGAAGCGGATAGGGCGGTGACGTCAGGCTGACGCAAATTCTGAAGCTGTAGACGAGGTACGACCGAGCTGATACTTTGTCTGGCATCGGATGAGCCCGCGAGACGGCAGGTCTGCTGTCTCTCTTGAAGGTAGGATGGAGGTGGGGGGGGGGGAGGTTTGCTGCTGCTGCTGCTGCTGCTGCTGCTGCTGCTGCGGAGTGGAGATTTGAAGTGGGAGGTTCTACCTTGTGGACTCAGGATAGTGCGTCGGCGACGACGTTGTCCGAGCCTTTGATGAAGATGTTGAGGTTATAATTCTGCAGGTACAAGGGCCAGCGAAGCAAGCGCTGGTTGGAGAACTGGGCCTGCAGCGGGAACCGAAGGTGATTGTAATCGGAGAAGATGTTGATGGGATGGTAACGTTAGAGATATGGTTCGTAGTGTTGCATCAAAGGATGATGGCCAGTAGCTCCTTCTCGACTGTACTATAGTTCCTCTGATGTGGTTTCAGCTTGTAGCTGTAGCAGCTGACTGGGAGAATCTCGCCCCGCTGCTGCATCAAGACTGGTGCTGCTGACGTCGACATTGAGGACTAAGGGTTTCCTAACATCTGGCGAGGCGAGAACAGGATTAGTACATAATAAGGTCTTTATTTGCTCAAATGCAATTTGATTGAGAATTTGTCCAAATATATTTCTGCTCAGGGCTAGTCAGGGCTGCAAAATCGACGAAAATATGATGCTAATCCTAGGAAGCACATGAACTGCTTCCATGTAGTAAGCTGAGGGTAATGCTGAATGGCTTGAAGGTGGATGTCAAGAGGTGCTATGCTTCCAATGCCTATAATATGACCTAGATAGTGCACTTTACCTTTGGAAAATGTTGTCTTGTTCAAATTAATTGTGAGGCCAACCTGGTGGAGCTTGCGGGAGCAATCGGTGTAGCTGGAGCAGATGGTTGCTCCAGGTGGAGGTCGCCACAACGATGTCATCCAAGTAGGCGTAAGTGTCTTCAAGGCCTTGGATGACGATGTTGACAGCTCTCTGAAAGGTAGCCGAGGCATTATATGGTCCAAAGGGAAGTCGCTCGTACCTGAATAGGCCAAAGAGAGTGGTGAAGGCGGAAATATTCTTTGAATGCTCTGTTGATAGTATCTTTATCTAGTATCTATTGAAGGGATACTTGATAGTATCCCTTCAATAGGTCTATCTGAAATAGCGTTACCAATGGCATTAAGAATATCGTTGATGCGCGGCAAGGGATAGGAGTCCTTTATCGTGAGAGTATTTAGTCTATAATAGTCCGTACAGAGTCTTACCTTGCCGTGTGGCTTTGGCACCAATATACAGGGGTGAGGCCCAAGGGCACTCCCAAGGTGTGGCCAGCCCGATGTCGAGGAGGTACTGCACTTTGGCGAACATAGCTTCCTTTTTCTATGGACTGATGCGGTAGTATGGTTGACGAATTAGCATTGTGTTGGGAAGTAGGTTGCTGTTGTGTCGCACTACAGTACACTCCTGCGGAATGTCTTGGAATAAATCTCGGTGGATGTTGAAGACGTGGATGGGAGGAGCACTGTTGGAATCCTGGAAATAGTTAGGAAGATCGTTCAGGATTTCAGAGTTGGAGAGCATAGGATCAGAACCAATGCATTCGAGAGCAGAAGCAGGATAGGTTTTACTATGAATATATGGATCCTTGAAGGTGGAGAGGGACATCAACACAGTTGGAGGTTTACCTTGACACTGCTTCAGGAGATTGATGTGGCACAGCTGGGTCTTCCGCCGCCTATCGAGAGTCTCTAGAACGTAGTTGTGATTATTCCAACATTCTTTAATGTGGTATGGACCTGAAAATTTACTTTGGAAGGGAGAGCCTGGGAGAGGAAAGTAGGCCAGAACAGAGTCTCCGACATTACATTTTCTTACTTTACTCCGTTGGCCAAAGTGAGCCTTCATTTTAATCTGAGATGTTGACAAATTATCACTGGCAAATTTATGAACTCTTTCAAGAATGTGGCTCAAGTTTATCAAAAAACTGGGGCACATTAAGAGAATCACTGGAGGTGTTAGAAGACAATGAATCTTTAAAGGCTTTAAGGAGGGTACGGCACTTACGGCCATAGAGCATCTCATAAGGAGATACTCCAAGTGACTCATTTGGAAGACTTCTGAAAATACACATGATTAGGTCTAGTTGCTTATCCCAATCCTTCTCTGTGCTGATACAAAATTTCCTATACAAAGTGATTTAATAGTCTGATGACTACGTTCTAGGGATCCCTGGGAAGCAGGATGATAGGGGCTAGACAGTACCTGTGTGATGTTGAATTCTTCGAAGGTTTTCTTGTAGAGGTCACTGGTGAAGTTTGTGCCACAATCACTCTGTATCTCCTTGGGAAATCCGTATTGTGTGAAGATCTTTAAGAGGTGATTGACAATTGTAGCAGCTGTAATGTTCTTGATGGGAACTGTTATAGGGAACCTGGTGGTAGTTCAGAGGATAGTAATGATGTAAATGTTACTTGAGCTAGTCATGGGCAAAGGACCGATGCAGTCGATGATGAGCTTGCTGAATGGCTCCGAAGGCACCGGCATGGGAATCAGTGGTGCCTTGGGTATGGGAGCGTTTGGCTTACCTGCCATCTGACACGTGTAGCAGGTATTCACAAAGGTATTTACGTCACGAACCATACCTGGCCAGTAGTAGTCTTGCAACAAGGCATGATAAGTCTTGTTGAAGCCGTAGTGAGAGAGAGGGCCACGGGCCAGAAACATGATTTCCTGCCTTAGGCTGGTAGGGACTACCAGCTGGTCGACATTAGCCCAATCGTCCTCCTCCTTAAACTTACTGTGTCTGAACCTGTGAAATAAAATCTGATTATTTAAGAAAATACCCAGGGATAGAGTCGGTTTGGGTTTGAGCCTGAAAAAACAAAGCAGTCAGGGATATATCTCTCTACAACTTACGGAACTCCAACAGGTTGAGATTCGGTGGGAGGCCCTGAGAATCTTGAGGGACAGCTAGAGCTGCTGGTTGCGGTCGAGTGGCTTGGGCACGAGTCGTCACCATGACTGACTAGGAGATGTCCTCTGAATTGTTGGTCGGTTGGACCTCCTCTGCAACGTATTTCATAACAGGGTTTTCCGTGGAAGTCACATACCTGTAGTTTGTTACTGATGATGAGGTTCGTGGATTCTTGATCTTCTGACAAGTCGTTGCCCAGGAGAAGTTGAATTCCTGCCATGGGGAAAGGTTTCTCCCTGATGGCGACTTGGACTTCCCCACGAACGAAAGAACAATCCAGCTGGACTCTAGCGAGTGGTTGTAGTGAGGTCGGTGATGAGGACGGTTTCTCCGCTGTACTTACCTAGTTGTACTCACCTAGTTGTGCTTGCGGGGGTTGGGCTCTGGCTCTTTGGTCCCGCCTCTCAACTGTCAATCAACTGGTGAACAGATTCGTGAGCCTATTGGGTTCCATCAAATATACAAGTAGGTCACGTTGAGTGCAGCTGCTTTGAGGAGTATCGATTGTAGAGCAGCTGTGTCCCTCAAGATGTTCACTTGGATCCTTCCCTCCGAATCTCCACCGTTGGCAGAGACAGTTCCGGGGTATAGGTGTCTGTGGAATAGAGAAAGATCAGAGGCTAGAACATGAATAGTCATAACAGGCTTATGAGGTCTAGGAGGTGGAAGTTTGGTCTTATGTGACTTCCTGCTGGATTTACAGTGAGGATTGGTACACTTTTCTATTGTGTGCACATAATCTTTGCAATATCTGCAATACAAGGAGTAGTTCACATCAGCAGAACTCACTTTAGCAGGACTGGACCAAGGTGATTTACTGGGAGGTGTGTTTGATGATTGTAGGTGTCAGCCAGCCGCGCACACTTAGTAAGGTTGGTCTCTCCTTTGTTTGAAAGGTAAAGACGTAAAGGAGTAGGAACACGGCGAAGGAACTTTTCCATTAAAATGAGGTTAAGGAGATCTGCAAAGGTGGTGACTTGGGCTGATTTCAGCCACTTCATTAGATATCTTGTCTTATTTTGGGCGAATTCTAAGTAAATAATAGCATGAGAGTTGATATAATCCCTAAATTTACATCTGTAACTTTCAACTGATAGAAGATAGGCATCAAGCACTGCCTGTTTCAACACCTGAGAGTCAGTCTCTGTAGCCAGAGCACTGAGGGTCAAGGCAGCTCTACCTGTTAAATGGGATCGGAGAAGTATCGACCACTGATCCCGAGGCCAGCTGAGTTGGTTAGCTAAAGCCTCAATTGAGGTAAAGAATGCATGCACCTCCGTTTCTACAAAAGGTGGCATTAACTTAATGGCATGAGACACATTGAAACGTACCGGGAGGTTGGCTTCAGCTTCCTGGCGGTGAGTGACGTGGCCGGTTTCAAGGTCAAGCTCTTGACGTCGGAGCTCTAGTCTATCCTGGTCACGTTCTCGTTGGAGATTAGCTTGTTCCCTCTCGCGTTCACGTTCCAATGCATCCCGTTGTTCCGCGATTTGGAGTCGAAGTTCAAGTTGTTTTTTCTGGAGGGCATCTTCCCGTTCTCTTACCTGAAGAACTTCCCTCTCATGCTCACATTGGAGGGCAGTTTCCCGTTCTTTTACCTGAAGAGCTTCCCTCTGGCATTCACGTTCTATGTTTGCTAGCTCGATCTTCAACTTTATGGCTGCCAGGGCGGTCTTATCAACAATCAGATGTTGTTCGTGCGCCGCCGAAGTGATCATGTCCTCTTCTAGCAGGTGGTCTAGAATGAGATTGTGGAGTTCAAATTTAGCGGTACCAGCGGGGGGGGGGGGGGGAATATGATATTCCGTAGTTAGTGTTATTAACTCGGCTCTGGTAGCCCGAATAAGGGGTACCAACCTCCTCCTCTGGACTAGCACGGAAGGCTGCTAGTCTGAATATAATGAATGAATTTAAAGACAAGTAAAATATAGAGAATGACCTTCTGCAAGTGAACCAATATATGAGTTGTTAGATTGACAAGATAACATGGTAAGACTGGCAACTATCTTGTGTGGAATTATAATTATTATAAGGTAAGGTTAGGTTACAAGAATTAAATGTATTAATTCTTAAACCATGAACGGTGAAACAAAATGTTTTGAGGTAGTACAAAGGAATGTAGGGATTTCTACACCCGGTAATCTACAAGTGACAAGAATAAGGGCAAGGTGTCCTACTGAACTTGGGTAATACTTACAGAGTTACAATTCTTTGTGCTCTAGAAAAGAATGGTAAACGTATACCTATGTAAGTAATTACCATCTCTGACCGAAAGCGTAAGGTGCGGAGAGTGTCAATACTGACGAGAACTGTTGTACGTGTCCCAAACGTACAGTGAAGTCCTGGATGTGAAAGGAACTAAAGTCCAGTACGTCCTCCTACGTTCGGAATGCAAATGTTGAGCATAATAGCCCGGAGACAGACTAAAGTACCAGAGTCCCCGAGGGAGGCGATCCCCCTTGAGTGAGAAACTCTTCTGTAGGGACGAGAATAAGGTGGAAAACACAGGATATAGCAAATATTATTAGACAACTAACCATTACGAGTATGAATTTGTGCATAAATCACCTACGTAATCTAAAGTCAATCTAACAGTCACAAATTGCCACACCTGAAATGTATAAAGCATTAGTCACCAAAAAACACTAAAAAAAATAAAGAGTTCTGAAAAACAAACTTGTGTTAAGTACAACTAACACAACTTTATGTAAAGGATCTAGGAGTATTATCTGAGCAAGACACCGAGGAACAGGGCCCCCTCCTTAATGTGACGTGATCTGGAATAGAGCAGTAACTATCCTGACAGGTGTTGTGCCAATCTCACATTAATAAAAAAAAGAGAAAATAAATTAAAATAAAACTGCTGGGTCCTTTTACGGTGTGTCAATTGCGGGCAAAAACAAGAGAATAAAAACTTTAAACATTTAATATAACAAAAGATGACCTTAATTCTACACAGATTGATAAGTAACAATTAATGAAAACAAAACCCCTTAACCACTTGGTTTAAACGCAATCAAAAGAGAAATATACACATGTAAATTTACATTAATACCAAAGGTAAAGGTACAATACAGGTAAGGTACTTTATACAAAATGCTATGTGAGTCTACCGTCACCCGTAGGCGAGGATAGAAGCAGAAGCAATGGGCACTAGAAGGGTAATCTGCTGTGCTGGATGCTGGCAAGACCTTATGAATGGGCGGTGACGTCAGACTGGCGGGAATTCTGGAGCTGTAGATGAGGAACCGACAGGACAACGACTGTCTTGATAGTTTGGTGAGCTGGCGAGACGGCGGGTGAGCTGGCGAGACGGCGGGTGAGCTGGCGAGACGGCGGGTGAGCTGGCGAGACGGCGGGTGAGCTGGCGAGACGGCGGGTGAGCTGGCGAGACGGCGGGTGAGCTGGCGAGACGGCGGGTGAGCTGGCGAGACGGCGGGTGAGCTGGCGAGACGGCAGGTGAGCTGGCGAGACGGCGGGTGAGCTGGCGAGACGGCGGGTGAGCTGGCGAGACGGCGGGTGAGCTGGCGAGACGGCGGGTGAGCTGGCGAGACGGCAGTGAGCTGGCGAGACGGCAGGTGAGCTGGCGAGACGGCGGTGTGCTGCGAGACGGCAGGTGTGGCGAGACGGCAGGTGTGCTGCGAGACGGCAGCTGGCGAGACGGCAGGTGAGCTGGCGAGATGGCAGGTGAGCTGGCGAGACGGCAGGTGAGCTGGCGAGACGGCAGGTGTGCTGGCGAGACGGCAGGTGCTGCTGGCGAGACGGCAGGTGAGCTGGCGAGATGGCAGGTGAGCTGGCGAGACGGCAGGTGAGCTGGCGAGACGGCAGGTGTGCTCGCGAGACGGCAGGTGAGCTGGCGAGACGGCAGGTGAGCTGTCTCTCGTGGAAGGTATGGTGGAGGGGGGGGAGGCGTGTCAACAATACGTTTTGGCAAGTATTGTTGTTGTTTCTTGATGTTGGAGCATGCTGATATGTCGGTGGTAAGGAATGGGCAGAATCTACTGCTATGCAGGAGGTAACTGTAACATAGTGAAGTGCTAGTTTTCACAGTACGTTGCGTTTGTTACTTTGGTTACCATAACGTACTATAACAACGTAGACGACGGGCTGAGTACACTTAACGTGTCGCAGTTTTAATGCTCTATAGAACCAATACCCATTAGCCTACATATGATAGGTAGCTGCCTAGGTTAATTTTTACATAAACACACTATATTTCTCCTTTAACAGAGTGATGATACTCCTACATTGATTAATTGCCTAGGTTAGGATTTTTTCCACTTTGTTTTTGTATTAACAAGCTTATATATACACAGCAATGTGCTCCTACCCGATTCTATATGAAAGATCATAAACACACTATATTTCACATTTAAGTGTAATATTCCTTCTACTTTGATGGGCTGCGTAGGTTAGGCTTTTCAAACCTAAGAATGAGCCGCAATATACACAGCCTAGTTCTTATATTTCACTCATCCAAACTCCTAAGTACATGTGTACGACTTTATTTTACTTGATATTAAAGAACTAACACTTTTATTTCTGGTTTTCGGTTAGGCAATACTGAAGACGTCATTATACGACCAGGGGCTTAGACAATGTTATATATGGCTAATGTGCCCTCAGGATTGGGAGATCCGTCACCTGCAGCCACCTGCCACAGGTAACGGTAACCCAACCTGATCCTTGCAACCACTGTGTCGCACAGTCTAGTGGACTTTTTGTGCTGCCCATAGATGTAGGTTTTAGATCTGAACAAATCATAGCTTTTTATACTAGTACTTTCAGAAAATATTATTACAATCACTAACAATTCTAGGGAAATCACACCAAATATTTCACACTTGACCAAGAAAATCTGATGAGGGTCATTATACAGCCTGTCCACTTGAACGAAGGTTAGGTTTGAACCATTTAGTACATCATATTTTGACATAAAAATCCCCCAACGTCAAAGTATGATGTCAATGTAATTCTCTTGATAATTACCTTGAGCGTTCCCAACGTCACGAAACTGATGTAATAACTTGCCCGAACCTAACCTAACCGAGGACCTACGAATAAAAACGTTACAGCCAGTCAATTTAGCAAGCCGCTATGATTTATAATACATCATATTTTGATGTTGAGTATTTTTACGTCAAAATATGATGCATTATTCGAGAGGACGGTTTGTTTAACACCCACTAGTGTCTTCTTAAGTTGTTTATTTCTTTTGCGCCACTGCTCACATGGGGTGCACAGCAGACTACCGCTCACGGGATGAGTATGAGGTTCACAGCAGACTACCGCTCACAGGATGAGTATGAGGTTCACAGCAGACTACCGCTCACAGGATGAGTATGAGGTGCACAACAGACTACCGTTCACAGAATGAGTAACTGAACATCCATTATAGACAAGAACACTTATCATAACAATAGCAACTAGCATCAGTTACAAACACAGCATTAATTCTCACTGGAAGGCTTGTCACACGTGCTTTAATGCCAGGCTAATATCTCATTGTTTACATCTGACGGCGGGAACAATGCGCATTTTCTGATTACCAGCTGATCTCCGGCATTCTCACGCGGCCACTGGCTCGGGCTCCTACACTCATTATCTCCAGGTATTATTACCATGTCAGCCTCGTTGGGAGAGAGTGAGGCACTGATTAACCTACATGTGTCTTTCATTTCTATGCCCCGAGCCAGTGAGGGTCAGATGCTGAGCCGCGCTGTGGGACACACCGAGATTATTGCTCTGGTTTAATATAAATTTACTCCGGTGCTTATTTTTGACTCTACAGTTCTTTGCTTTAATTTAACAATCTGAAGGTCAAATGCATGAATAAACCAGGAAATTTAGCTTTCGTGTCCTAGATTCTAGTGAGGATAAGACAGCATAAACTCACGTGTTTACAGAAGCCTCGCGTTGTGATAGATTAGGCTCTGTCTGCTTAACCAGTTCAGTACAGATCAACAGTCAAATATGTTCAACAAATGGAACTGAAAGCTCTGTTTGGATTCTGCTCTGGACATTATGTACCCACTTTGAGAATATTGAACTCTATTCCTATCAGCGGAAGTAATATTTCCTACGAACGCTATTTTCAAAGGCACTTAACTCTGCCCATCCTCCTGTTTGATAGTATTTATAGTAACGATGTGGACTATCGTACATATGTACAAGTTATGGTCAATTGAAAAGTAGAATTTAGTACTAGTGAATTTGGACAAGCCGTTAAAGGTATTCCATTTATGTTGCAAATAAATTAATCTAACCTAACTATCTTAGGACTAATACACGCTAAGTTATAATATAGAACATAAATGTGCTATAATAGGCCTGGGAATTAAGTCTGGTTTTAGCTTTATTTTTTATGGACTCTATAAAGAGAACAGTACCAAATTCTACTATATAATAGTAAATTACGTCAATATATGTACCATGATTCACATAGTCACAAAAAGTACTATCTAAACAAGAGGATGAATTGCTTAATTTGTTAACTCAGTGCTGTTCTAATTTGTGCATTTTAGTACAGTTCCCTCTAGTCGAGTCCTCTCTTCGTGAGTAAGTACTTCGTTGAACACTGTTGTTGTTGTTATAGATTCAGCTACACGGAATAAAAAGTTCCAAGTAGCACGGGCTATGGTGAGCCCGTGGTAGACTTACCTGGCACAGGAGCGGGGCTTTAACTTGTTGAACACTTGGGTGAACACTTCATAGAGCAGGTGGTAGAGTACTTGGTGATCAATTTGTAGAATATCGTAGAGCACTTTTGCTAAGTTTCTCTGAGTTCCATGAAGATAATTCTGATCTATTTTCAAGAAAAGACCGACTATATAATTCGAGATAAATTACTACCCAAACTCCTAGCTCAAGTCTCCTGAGTTTATCTTGTGAAGATATAGAATATATTCCATCTGTAAGCTGGCACTGCTGTACCTCATGGCCACTGTAACATTAACTACAGTACATAAGAACATAAGAACATAAGAACAAAGGCAACTGCAGAAGGCCTATTGGCCCATACGAGGCAGCTCCTATTTATAACCACCCAATCCCACTCATATACATGTCCAACCCATGCTTGAAACAGTACTGTAACTAGACTGCTATACCTCCTGGAGAGGACACTCCAGGCTGGGCAATCAGAGCCCAAGATAATTCTGATCTATTTTCAAGAAAAGACCGACTATATAATTCGAGATAAATTACTACCCAAACTCCTAGCTCAAGTCTCCTGAGTTTATCTTGTGAAGATATAGAATATATTCCATCTGTAAGCTGGCACTGCTGTACCTCATGGCCACTGTAACATTAACTACAGTACATAAGAACATAAGAACATAAGAACAAAGGCAACTGCAGAAGGCCTATTGGCCCATACGAGGCAGCTCCTATTTATAACCACCCAATCCCACTCATATACATGTCCAACCCATGCTTGAAACAGTACTGTAACTAGACTGCTATACCTCCTGGAGAGGACACTCCAGGCTGGGCAATCAGAGCCCAATCCCATAGTCTACCGAGAATGCACATGTCTACTTACTATACCCTTGAAACTTGATCAATATTTATTTTCAACGAACGAGTTTGAGTGATCCAGTACATTGTGATCGTACATGTTAAGAAACTCTGTAGCTAATTCATTTACGTTGTAACTTGTCTATAGATAAAATAACTGTTCGGCTCTTGCTCCTGTTATGTATAGCTATAACTTATAACCCACTTAATGAGTGTTTGGGTGTTGACGGCAAGGCTAGGCTATCGGGCAAGATAATTTACAAGCTAACTAGACTATGGAAGTGACTGAAAGTTGAATCATAAGTATTTCTTCCTAGATTTTCAAGGTGGAACCATTTTCCTTACTGTCGTACCAACTTCATACAAACTTCTATACCTTGTTAAGATTCTTTCACTGTTAAGACCGTTGGTGAACTCTCGCTTTGTTGCTTCTCATTTTCAGTACCTTGGTCAGCGTCACTTTCTCTTTGACAGTGCTAAATATAAATAGTCTTCCAGGATTGTTCCAGTTTTTTGCTAATTACATTCTTCTTTTTGACAGACTTTAAGTTATTCATTCACTTTGCTAACGGCTGATATTATTATTGTGACTTCATTTTGATAATTGATTTTATTAGCAACTCACTATTAGCCACTGATATTGTTAATAATTAATTTCATTAACCACTGATTTCGTTAACCATTCGCTTTATTAACAACTGGCATCGTTAACCAATCAGTCTATTAAGCAGTGATTTAGGTGACGATTGAGTTCGTTGCTGGCTCCTTGTTTACATGATGATCCATGACGAGGCTTGGCGGCGGCGTTGGTCACTTGGCGGCGGTGTTGGAGTCGCCCGTCACTCTCGCTGTTGACCGACGGTAGAAAGTCTGTCTCGGGCTGTCGTGGTCTGGGCGGGTGTGTGTGTGTGTGTGTGTGTGTGTGTGTGTGTGTGTGTGTGTGTGTGTGTGTGTGTGTGTGTGTGTGTGTGTGTGTGTGTGTGTGTGTGTGTGTGTGTGTGCTCACCTAGATGTGCTGGGACGGCTGAGCGTCGGCGCCTTAGCCTCTCCTTTCAAACGTATGCAATGGCCCTCTTTATTTTTCTTACTATATTTACATATACAATTAATTATTGTGTTAGCTTCTGGGGTTTTATTTAACTCAATTGTGTTTGTAGTTTTCGTCTATGCTCCCTTCATGCTAATTTTGCTCACTTAGAACATAGTTTGTCTTCTTTGTCTCTTCCACCTACAGTCTTTTATATTGTTTTCTCTCCTCCTGTGTGGTGGGGTTCGACTCCCTCAATACTTCCTCGTAGCAAAGTTATCATCGGTTCATGAACGTCTTTCTACCTTTTTTTTTAGTTTAATGTTATGTTTTTGTGGGTTTCATGATGGGAGCTTTCATTTGAAGAGCAGTAAGGTATTTATCAGGAGAAAGCACTAGGTTATCACGACTAAACCATTACATTGGACATGAAAATGATCTGAAGATGAGTATTTGGGATGGGACGGGGGGAAGGAATGGTGCCCAACCACTTGAACGGTCAGGGATTGAACACCGACCTGCAAGAAGCGAGACCGTCGCTTTACCGTCCAGTCCAAGTTTTATATAATGCTAAGAAGGCTCATTTCTCCAAGTTACTGAAGGCTATTTGATGTTTACCAGTTTAGCAGGTGACGCTGAGGCTGGTCTGCTGATATGAGCATTTGGCAATATTTTGGTCTCGTGTCTACTCCCAGTTCTAGTTCTTTTCAAATATAGGACTCTTTGCAGGGTATCACTGTCTCCTTCTGTGTTGATTCTTCCCATTAGTGTTGTATCATCCGCAAACAGGGACATGAAGGAGCCAATTTCTTGTCAGGTCGTTGACATATATAAGAAATAGGATAGGTTCTAGTTCCGACCCTTGTGGTACGCCACTCGTTATTTCTCTCCGCTCTTTCTCCCTTCTCTGTGATCTTTTGCTTCCTTATTCAGAAGTACTCCCCTATCATACTTTGCAGTCTTCGATATATACCAGTCTGCTACTTCAAGTTCAAGTATGTTTATTGAGACAATAAAATACATCTCAAAGGGATAAAGTAGCTTAGGGTATTTCTACCCTCCTCTACTTCAAGTTCCTCAGGAGACGCACATATACAGTGAGTACAAATCCATAAATCGTCTGCTTCTTTACCTTACATAGCTGTCTCTTGATCAGGAAAGTATCGACTGTTTTCTAACTGTCGAGGGAGATACAGTCGACCAAATTCACTTTCTCTTGTTTGATTTCCGTCATCTTGTTGTAGTACTCTTAATGCGTTTGTCATGAAGGATTTCTCTTCACCACTTTTTAACACTTAGGTAGCTCTCTCTTTTCTAGACAGATGTTTATGGTATAGCCATGGTCTGCAGAATGTTTCTGCTAGTTCTCCTAATATCCCGATGATGTCTTTTCTGTACTGTGCTTTTATATCCATGCAGTTCCTCTAGTTATTTTTGTACTT
>WNGS01165339.1:1093464-1113945 GCA_020271785.1 Procambarus virginalis
CACAGTCTAGTGGACGTTTTGTGCTGCCATAGATGTAGGTTTCAGATCTGAACAAATCAGCTTTTTACTAGTACTTTCAGGTCGTTGGGAGTCAGTAAGTCTTTCCTATCAGATCTGAATGTTTGGATCAATACAGTTTTACAGCAGAGAGATGGGGATATCTAGATCTAATGTCAACTTCATCCTTGTTACACGCTATTTTTTTTATTAATACATAGAGTACATCTGCATTAGTGCAGCTACCCTAGATCTATATGAAGTGGAGTACAGTGTGTCAAAAAAGCTAACTAGGTGATGCTAAAAAATCCCCATCACACAGGATGGTTAGTCATACAGAGGCATGTGATGGGCGTCGCACTGGCAGACTCCGGATGCATTTTGAGGATATCATCAACACAAGATTGACTAAGGTAGCAGCTAATATCATCACTCGGGGGACGAAACGTCTACGCATTTACCACTCCAAGTTTCGTGTCTCACGCTGCGTTGAGAGACTGCGTTACTCGCACTCCTGAAGGTATGACGTGGCCAAGCTACTGGCCGTATTGATCGGGTGCTGGGCACGTTGTGGGTGCTGGGAACACGTTGATGGGGTGCTGGGAACACGTTGATGGGGTGCTGGGATCACGTTGATGGGGTGCTGGGAACACGTTCATGGGGTGCTGGGAAAATTGATGGGGTGCTGGGAACACATTGATGGGGTGCTGGGAACACGTTGATGGGGTGCTGGGAACACGTTGATAGGGTGCTGGGACGTTGATGGGGTGCTGGGAACACGTTGATGGGGTGCTGGGAACACGGATGGGGTGCTGGTACACATTATGTGGTGCTGGAACACGTTTGATGGGGTGCTGGGATCACGTTGATGGGGTGCTGGAAACTTGATGGGTGCTGGGAACACGTTGAGGGGTGCTGGGATCACGTTGATGGGGTGCTGGAACACGTTGATGGGGTGCTGGGAACACGTTGATGGGGTGCTGGGAAACCGTTGATCGGGTGCTGGGAACACGTTGATGGGGGGCTGGGACACGTGATGGGGTGCTGGGATCACGTTATGGGGTGCTGGGAACACATTGATGGGGTGCTGGGAACACGTTGATGGGGTTCTGGGATCACGTTGATGGGGTGCTGGGAACATTTGATGGGGTGCTGGGATCACGTTGATGGGGTGCTGGGAACACGTGATGGGGTGCTGGGAACACGCTGATGGGTGCTGGGAACACGTTGATGGGGTGCTGAACACGTTGATGGGTGCTGGGAACACGTTGATGGGGTGCTGGGAACACGTTGATGGGGTGCTGAGATCACGTTGATGGGGTGCTGGGATCACGTTGATGGGGTGCTGGGAACACGTTGATGGGTGCTGGGAACACGTTGATGTGGTGCTGGGAACACGTTGATGGGGTGCAGGGAACACGTTGATGGGGTGCAGGGACACGTTGATGGGGTGCTGGGAACACGTGTGATGGGTGCTGGGATCACGTTGATGGGGTGCTGGGAACAATGTTACTCATTGTATCACCGTCATAATCATCATAGGAGTTGCTTTCTCATCACCCTTTTGCATCATATTTGTCAATTTCTTCCGCATCATCATGATATACCTCGTCTGCGTTTCTGCGCATCTCCTTCATATCCGCCATCATCCGCTTCATCACCATCTGAAGAGAAGAAATACATGAAAGATAAGATGCTGGAGTACAGAGGCAGCTCCATCTTTGATGACATGAGCAGTCATAAAGGCTGGATTCATGTTGGACTTAGGATTTGCTAGAACCACACATTTATATTTACAATCATATGTAACAATGAGGTGGATTCTATGCTCACTGATTCTGCATTTGTGTTTTTAGTTATTCATTGATACATTTTTTTTGAAGAGGTTGAAGTGTGAGTGTGTTTTGATCACCAGCCTAGTGCTAAAATTTGCTCTATGAATGTGTGTGTTTGGGACGGTACGTGGTCGTAAGTGTATGGGTATTGCAGTGTTCGTGCAGAGGTAGCATTATCTGGTTGTCACATATTGCATCTCCTGTGTGGTAGGTTCTTCTTGAGGGAGGATCTTGTAGAGAACTATCGAGGGTAAATGTGTCTTGTGACTGTATGATGAATATGTCTTGTGGCACATCTACACACACCCCAAACACATCTGTGTTGGTGGGATACGTGGTATTGGGTCAAATAAAATACTTTTTTCTCATTAGATGCGCTGCCTTATTCATAATTTTGTCCCGAGCACTAATATGAAACTGAAGAAGAATCCCAATTTAGTAGCGATTACTCCATCATAGAGTACTGTGAAATTGTAGCTATGCATCTCTAACCCAATGGGCACAATATCCAAGAGTACCGTTGTTCAGCGACGAATAAAAGTTAATTAATCGTTGAAATGATGTTGGTAATGTTGATTAGGGTAGCATCTAGGTGAAAGCAATCATCGTAAACGAGCTAGTTTCCTAGAGCCTTTGGCTGCAAAATTTACCCCAGGTCTTATATATTGTGTGAACAATACGGCAATTAAAGGATTGAACATTGGTATTTTCTTGCATAGTCTTAAAACAAAACTATATGAGAACATCAGTAGGAACCGTGATGAAGATTCGAACCTGTCCTCAGGGTACTGCCGAGCACACACCTCAGACAACTAGGCGTGTGCTTTGTCAAAATGCGTTGCAAAATATGGTAAAAAGTACAAAAAAATGGTCAGAATGGATTGAACGAAACAAGGTTTGCAACCTGGGATTCTACTGAATCCACGAGGATTCCTGAGGCTTCCACTGAAGCCGGACTTCAGTGGAAGTTCGGAACTTCAGTTGAAGTTTCTCTGCGCATTACAAGACTAGATATTGGTTGCCTATGTAAGATAACTACCATTATTGTTATTATTATTATTATTGAGAAACTTCAATGCCGTAGTATTTGAATGTCAAGAAAAGACCCAATACTTGTGGAGTGTATTATTAAACCGAATGTTCGGATGAAACCTCCATCCAGGCGGTGTAAATGTGTCTGAACAAAGAGTCCAAGTGCTTGTGTTTATATGTAGCCCGTCCTCCAAGCAAAGATCCAAAAGTGATTCCAACAGCCCGCCAAACCTCCTGTTTATGAATGAAAAACGGTTTGCACACGACTCACATCTGATTTCGTCCAAATACTTCCGTAACAAGTGCTTCACTGAAGAATTTTGTTCAAACCACAACGCTGTAAATGCTTCACCCACGTACTACAAATGCAAATAATCGCCAACAGAACCTAAACACCTAACCTATGTCTATGAATGCAGACTATGCATACATATTATAATATTAATTTATATTTGAGAAAATTACCGTTTTGAATGACAGCATGTAAAAGTTTATGAATGCGTCTGTGAGGTCGACCGCTGGATGTCTTTTTTATTCTTTTTTATTTTTATTTGGAAAACAAAATACATACAATACAAAGGTACCGAAGCACCAAATAAAACAGAGCATCAGCTCCACACCACACAACAACAAGACAGAAAAGTACATAGAACTACAGAATAACACTTCACATAAAAATACCGAACAACAAGGAACATAGAAACAGGAGAAACTATTAACAAAACAAATAAAATACAGAGGAACACACAAAAAGTAAACCTGCACCACCCAGACGGGGCGTGCCAAGCATGGATATGAACTACAAAAGTACACAAAGAAAACAATATCGAAAATACAGGAAGCATAACATAGGATATTTATCATAGGAAACATAACACAGGAAACAAAACAAAGTGTAGCCGCCGACAGCGGCGATACATGGAAGAGAGGAACAAAGGGAAACAATAATACAGAACACAGGAATGATCATGGAAAACAAGGAGACAGGCCGGAAGGGCTATACGAACACAAGCAAGTGAAACAGAAAATTACAAAAACAACAAATTCGTACACATACATCACTTAGTATACTTTTGTGGATAGAAGGTCCTAGGAACCACAAACAGTACGCCTCCCACAAAAGACACTCATCGGCGGGTATATCTCCAGCCGTCTACTGGGGGGAGGGGGGGGGGGTGCAACATATAATCCAGAATGTCAGAGACGAATTTCCGCGCATTCGGCACCCACACCGTCGACGAACACCATGGGACCGGTAGTACTAGTTCCGTCGCAAACGAGTCTACATCTTCCAGCTCCCGCCGATGGGGCAACCGCCCCCCCCCCCCAGAAGGGGGCGGCACCACCGACTGCGGAAGAACAGGGACCCTTGACACAGGGTCCAGCGGCACATTGGTCTTCCGAACAGCACCCTTTTTCCGACCTGTATCCTTCTTCAGGACCATAACTAAGTCAGTACTGACACCACTACCGACAGCAGAGGTAACAACCTCCCATGCTGGCGAACCTGGACCCGGAGGTACAAGGGAATGCACAGGAGCAGGTACAGAGGCCCGCACATCACCCACCTCCCCCGGGACAGCGGCACCGTCCACCACCAAGCGCGGACCTCGACCAGATACCGCAGGAGCCACAGGCCCACTACCATCACACGCCACAGCAGGCGTCACCAGATCACGGTATTTCCCCACCTCCGCCCAGGCGACACCCAGAAAGGGAGACAAACTTAGAGCCCTCCTGGAATGCTTTGACTCCGGGCACATATCGTCTGAACTGTCGACCCCCCATCCCCCTCGAGGCACCGCAGCAGGACCACCAGTAGGCCTCACACGATCCCGCATCGCTTGATCACGCAACATCTCAGCCGCCTCAACCACAGGAGGCACCGAACAAGACACCGACATGGACGGTAACGCATGAACTTCCACAGAGACACTAAACTCACACAAGCCCCCCAACATTCAGCAACGCACTGCCACAGACTTCTACAGAAGACACAGCATCTGGAGACGGGGCAGGCCTCGACAGCGGAAAAACACCACACACCACATCCCCGAGGCCCCCATGTTCCACCAGGGGTGCTGCAGGCGCCGGCCCCGATGCACGCTCCACAATCCTCGACGGCGCAGGCACAACAACCACCGCATCACTCACAGAGTCCTCCTGAACCTCCAGAGGAGGGAAGTCCTCCTCCCGGAACAAGTTTACACGCTCCACGGTGCCCGCGTGGCACCCAGCAGCCTGATGGTCCAATTTACAAGCCACACCAAAAACAGGCTCGCTGCTGACCTGCATAAAAACTCTGGATATAATATCCCATCAGGAGCACTGAAGACGGGACTGCAGACGTAAGCTGCATCGCGAAGGTCCGGATTCCATTGGGCACACCCTTCAGTTGGCCAAATGAAATGACATTCATCCGAATGTTCAACACTCGGCCAAACTACCCAACAAATCGGCACAGCAAAGAATCAGGGAACTCGAAGGGTGCACCATGGACACACACATAAGTCGTAGTGCCACTGAGGTCCGAGACGAGCACAGTCCCAGCACCCTTTGGCAACGTAAACGAGCGCCCAACATAACGCCCCACAAAGGCCACGAACACATCCGCCATAGTAAACTTAACGACCGCTCGATGGGCGGGGATGATTTGGACGCCTCCAATGGAACCCACATCAACTCGCAGGAGGTCCGCCAACACCATTTCCATCACAGAATAAGTCACCGAGCCGGAAAATTCTAACCCAGCCGTCAACAATCGCTTCACAGGAGGCAATGGTGACTCCATCCCTCCCGGCCACACAGCCGCAGCACACCAATCCCGTCACCAGCAACAGCCAATCACCACACTTCAGGCAACAACAGTGGAGCTCAGCCGACACAACCTCACCTTAGAGAGGCCACGGGTGTAGTCCATGGATGTAAGAACATAAGAACATAAGAACAAAGGTAACTGCAGAAGGCCTATTGGCCCATACGAGGCAGCTCCTATTTATAACCACCCAATCCCACTCATGTAATGGACTTTAGTCGAGGACGGGTTGTTATATGAGTCTGGCAGAGCGCCTCTCGTGGCGACAAAGTTCATAGCCCCTGCTACTTGCAACTATTGCTCCTAGTAGCTGAATCTAAAACAACAAGAAGCGTGGCGTGTGTCATTAGGCGTCGTTATGATTATGCTTCCCAGGGACTGCCACAAGCGATGCCCACCTTCTGATGAATGATCAAATGTCCTGGTTTCTGTGGGCAGGGTGTCACTGGAGCATTAATCACCCACTCTCAACCAAATTATTCTTAATGAAGCTGAAAATTAACTGATTTCATTGATTTGTATAAACACAGACCTATTGCCATATCGACAGCTAATGACGCCACACGAGAAACTGCCAAACGCAAGCACTTGGACACATTGTTTACACCGCCTGGATGATGGTTTCATCCGAACATCCGGTTTAAAAGTAGGGCTTGGCACTGCCGTGGTCGCAGGTACGCGCCACCTCACAGCCCTAGTGAATTTTATCCTAATTATTATTATTGCTTATTAGTATATAGAGGAGGATTCGAACCTGCACACTCTGGGTATTGGCAAGCACAAGCCTTAAGTCACCGTATTAGGATATTCCAACGTAATGTAAGCTGGGACTCAACTTAAATTAACTCCTGTAGGGTTCCTGAAACATCCACTGACACCAAATCAAGGTGGTTGGGAGTTCCCAGAGTACAAGTTCGAATCCTACTTTTAGTTCTTGCTCATTTTCTCATTATTATTTTTATCGTTTACAATTATTACTACTAAAATTATTATTATTATTATTATTATTATTATTATTATATTATTATTATTATTATTATTATTATTATTATTATTATTATTTTTGTTATAGGTTGCTGTTGCTGTTATAGGTTGGTGTTATAAACAGCAACGAGCACTACATCAAGCACTACGTCTAATCATGAAGTTGTTGTTATAGATTCAGTTACTCGGAACAAAAGTTCAAACCGAAACGGACTATGGTGAGCCCGTAATTACTTGCACTTTTAATATCTCTCATTCATTTAAATAATTTAATATTTTATATCTATTATGAACAGTTTGGCATTTTTGAAGAGTGATCATATTTTCTTTCATAATACTGAAACTCATTATACTTTCATAAAAATAATAATACAATTTAAGTTAAAAGTTAACTGTGATACTCTTTCATGTTCAGTAACTGTGATTTTTATTGTGTGATAATTCTCGAAATATGATTTTTAATGTTTTTTTTTCTTTTTCTGTCAAATTTGAAGGATATATTTTACAGAGTCGTTGAATTGGCTTCGGGAATGCCTGATCACCTTGTTTCTCACACGTCTAGCTCTTCAATGCAGTTACACACGCATATTGACGAGTAATAAGAATATTGACGACTCATAAGAATCTTGACGTATCATAAGAATATTGACGATTCATAAGAATATTGACGATTAATAAGAATATTGACGACTCATAAGAATATTCACGACTCATAAGAATATTGACGACTCATAAGACTATTCACGACTCATAAGAATCTTGACGAATCATAAGACTATTGACGACTAATAATAATAATAACCAGAAACGTACTAACCCAAGCAGCCCTCTTAACCCTACCGAGTTTAATGCATAGAAAACGTATAGATACATTTGTGAGCCGTTACGTTTCATAGTAGGTTGCATTTGTAACGATGGTCACCATTACGTGCAAAACACGACCTATTAGTTGAGAGGGCGGCCGCTGCTCTGTGTACTGAGGTTCGACACACACACACACACACACACACACACACACACACACACACACACACACACACACACACACACACACACACACACACACACACACACACACACACACACACACACACACACACAATATACACACACACTGTTGATTGACGGTTGAGAGGCGGGACCAAAGAGCCAGAGCTCAACCCCCGCAAGCACAACTAGGTGAGTATAACTAGGTGAGCACACACACACACACACACACACACACACACACACACCCCTCCTATGCACCTCCAGCCTACATTTAACCCCCTCACCTTCTGACCCCCTAACACCTTCCCCCATCTCCCCCTTCCCCTCTTCTACCCCAAAACCCCCACCTATCCCCAATTCCCCTCTAACTAATACACCCTCTCTTCCACCCCCAGCACCCATGCTCCAATCTCCTCTCAGCCCTCTGCCCTCAATACTCCTCTCCCCCCCAACCTCTCAACCTCTATCTGACTCTCAGTCTCACTATATTTCTCAACCCCCCCCCCGTGCTATTCAGACCCTCCCTAACTTTCAGACCCATTATGCCCTTCCTACCCCCCTAGATGCCCAGACCCCATTCACCTACCAGGCACTCCCAGGCACCTCCAAGTCACCCCCACAGCCCCCACTCGCCCCCCAGACATCCCCCAGTCCCCTCCAGACCCCTGGTGAAAGGGGGAACTCTGGCACCAGAGATTCCAAGAAGAGTCTCAAGGTTTGGTACACCAATGCTGATGGGGTATCCAATAAAGTAGAAGAGATAAAAGAAAGAGTTAGTGAGGCAGACCCAGACATAGTGGCAATAGTGGAAACTAAAATAAATGGCATGATCTTGGATGCAATCTTTCCAGAGGGGTACCAGGTGATAAGAAAAGAAAGAACACAGAGACAGGGAGGAGGTGTGGCACTCTTAATAAAGCGGAAATGGAAGTTTGATGAGCTGGAAAATCCGGGTACCAATGAAAGCACAAACTCCATACATGGAACTCTGACAGTGGATGGGAAGAAGATTGTAATCTTGATACTCTACAATCCCCCACCAAACAGTAGAAGGCCCAGGCAGGAGCACGAGGACAGCAACAAGGCATGTATAGATGAACTGCAGAGGGCAGCAACAATAGCACATAGAATGAGAGCGAAGCTGCTGGCCTTGGGGGACCTAAATCACGGAGAGATAGATTGGGAAACGAGGAATCCCCATGGCAGGGAGGAGACCTGGGGAGCGAAGCTGGTAGACGTTATTGACAGGAATTTCCTAACACAGCATGTGAAGGAAGACACTAGGGGAAAGAGGAGGGGATACGCCCAGCCTATTAGACCTCATCTTCACCCAGAATATAGAAGACATCGAGCAGTTGGAACATGAAATACCACTAGGAGCCAGTGACCATTGTGTCCTAGTCTTTGACTACTTGATGGAGCTTAAAATTGTGACCTAAGGACAAGAGGTCCGGGAAAGGAGACTTGATTACAGAAGAGGAGACTACAGAAGGATAAGGGACTACCTGGGAGAAGCGCAGTGGGAGGAAGAACTTAGAGGAAAAACAGTGCAAGGTATGATGAAGTAAGTCATATGGAAATGCAAGGAGGCTGAAGAGAGATTTATTCCAACAGTAAAGGAAAAAAGCAGGATGGAATATAATAACCCATGGTTTAATAGACAGTGTCAAGAAGCAAAGGTGAGAAGCAGGAGGGAGTGGAGGAAGTACCGAAGACAAAGGACAGGGGACAACAGGATTAGATGTAACAAAGCTAGCAATGAGTATATTAACATAAGACGAGTGTCGGAAAGAAATTATGAGAATGATATTGCAATCAAAGCGAAAAAGCAACCTAAATTACTACATAGCCATATAAGAAGGAAGATGTCAGTAAATGACCAAGTAACAAGACTGAGGAAAACAGAATGGGCATATACAGAAAGCGACAAGGAAATCTGCGAGGTACTGAATGCAAGTTTCCATGGAGTGTTCACAACCGAGCCTGAGCAGCTCCCATTGTTAGAAGAGATTACCCTAGATGGAAGACTATGAGATATAGAGGTGACAGCAGAGGAGGTAATGAAACTGTTGACAACACTGGATGCAAATAAAGCTGTTGGACCAGACAAAGTATCACCGTGGATACTAAAAGAGGCAGCGCAGGCTCTCAGCGTGCCTCTGGCAATGTTCATTAATGAGTCACTTATGTCGGGAGAATTGCCCAGTTGCTGGAAGGAGGCAAATGTCGTACCGATTTCAAGAAAGGTGATAGGGAGGAGGCACTAAACTACAGACCCGTATCACTGACAAGCATCCCTCACAAAATACTTGAAAGAATAATTAGGCTAAGACTTGTGGAGCACCTAGAGAGCATTGGGTTTGTAAACAAGCACCAACATGGGTTCTGGACACGGAAATCATGTCTAACAAACCTTTTAGAATTCTATGATAAAGTAACAAGGATAAGGCAGGACAGAGAAGGCTGGGCAGACTGCATATTTCTTGACTGCCAAAAGGCCTTTGATACAGTACCGCACACATGAGAGTGCTATACAAACTTGAGAGGCAGGCAGGAGTAAGCGGAAAGGCCCTAGCATGGGTGAAGAACTACCTAACAGGAAGGAGCCAGAGGGTAATGGTAAGGGGCGAGAAGTCGGACAGGCGAACAGTAACAAGTGGAGTACCTCAAGGATCGGTGCTGGGACCAATTCTCTTTTTAATTTACGTAAATGATATGTTTACAGGAATGGAATCATACATGTCAATGTTTGTGGATGACGCAAAATTAATGAGAAGAATTGTGACAAACGAGGATTGTAGGATCCTCCAAGAGGACTTAAACAGGTTGCAGAGATGGTCAGGGAAATGGCTACTGGAGTTCAACACCAGTAAACGTAAAGTTATGGAAATGGGATCAGGTGATAGAAGACCAAAGGGACAGTACACAATGAAGGGGAACTGCCTACCTGTAACGATTCGAGAAAGAGACCTGGGAGTGGATGTGACACCTAATCTAACTCCTGAGGCACATATAAACAGGATAACGACAGCAGCGTACTCTACACTGGCGAAAATTAGAACTTCATTCAGAAACCTAAATGAGAAGGCTTTTAGGGCGCTTTTGCCTACGTGAGACTCGTCTTAAGAGTATGCCGCGCCATCATGGAGCCCCCACCTGAAGAAACACATAAGGAAACTTGAGAAGGTTCAGAGGTTTGCGACGAGGCTTGTCCCAGAGTTACGAGGGATGGGATATGAAGAGCGTCTGAAGGAACTGAACCTTACGACACTAGAGAAAAGAAGGGAGAGAGGAGATATGATTGGGACATATAAAATACTCAGGGGAATTGACAAAGTGGAAATAGGTGTAATAATAACAGAACGAGGGGACGTGGATGGAAACTGGAAACTCAGATGAGTCACAGAGATGTTAGGAAGTTTTCTTTTAGCGTGAGAGTAGTGGAAAAATGGAATGCAATTGGGGAACAGGTTGTGGAAGCAAACTCTATTCATACTTTTAAAATTAGGTATGATAGGGAAATGGGACAGGAGTCATTGCTGTAAACAACCGATAGCTGGAAAAGCGGGATCAAAGAGTCAATGCTCGATCCTGCAAGCACAAATAGGAGAGTACACACACTCTCACACACACACAATTAACATCTATCGGTGATTGTTTTAAATTATAATTTTTTATAGTGTTTACAAAATAACATAAATGGCCAATTAGGGGCTTTTTGTATCATTTTGTTGTCAACATCCAATAAATACCGTGTTTTTTTTAACCCATAGATTACTTAATGAGCAATTCGTTAAAATTCTTTTTATCCTGAAATGATGTCAGTGTTAATAACTCGAACCAAACATACGTTTATCATAAATATTTGGCCCTGAGTTTATGGAAATGAATACAGGTTAATTGGGTGATAAAACTGTGCGATTTGTACACAAGCCAATAATGGTTAGATGTGCACAGACCTGACTTGTATTGTTAGAGGTGCACACACCTGGCTAGTGATGCACACACCTGGCTTGTATGGTTAGTGGTGCACACACACCTGGCTTGTATTGTTAGTGGTGCACACACCTGGCTTGTATTGTTAGTGGTGCACACACCTGGCTTGTATGGCTAGTGGTGCACACACCTGGCTTGTATGGTTAGTGGTGCACACACCTGGCTTGCGTGGCTAGTGGTGCACACACCTGGCTTGTGTGGTTAGTGGTGCACACACCTGGATTGTGTGGCTAGTGGTGCACACACCTGGCTTGTGTGGCTTGTGGTGCACACACCTGGCTTGTGTGGCTAGTGGTGCACACACCTGGCTTGTGTGGCTAGTGGTGCACACACCTGGCTTGTGTGGTTAGTGATGCACACACCTGGCTTGTATTGTTAGTGGTGCACACACCTGGCTTGTATTGTTAGAAGTGCATACACCTGGCTTGTGTTGTTAGAGGTGTACAGAAGGTTTGTATGGCTAGAGGTGTAAATGATGCGTATATGATTAGAGGTGCACACAAAGTTTGTATGGCTAGAGGTGTACACGAAGCGTGTATGACAAGAGGTGCACACGAGGCGTGTATGAAAAGAGGTGCACACGAGGCGTGTATGGCTAGAGGTGCACACGAGGTGTGTATAACAAGAGGTGCACACGAGGCGTGTATGGCTAGAGGTGCACAGAAGGCGTGTATGACAAGAGGTGCACACGAGGCGTGTATGACAAGAGGTGCACACGAGGCGTGTATGACAAGAGGTGCACACGAGGCGTGTATGACAAGAGGTGCACACGAGGCGTGTATGACAAGAGGTGCACACGAGGCGTGTATGGCTAGAGGTGCACACGAGGCGTGTATAACAAGAGGTGCACACGAGGCGTGTATAACAAGAGGTGCACACGAGGCGTGTATGGCTAAAGGTGCACACGAGGCGTGTATGACAAGAGGTGCACACGAGGCGTGTATGACAAGAGGTGCACACGAGGCGTGTATGACAAGAGGTGCACACGAGGCGTGTATGACAAGAGGTGCACACGAGGCGTGTAAGACAAGAGGTGCACACGAGGCGTGTATAACAAGAGGTGCACACGAGGCGTGTATAGCTAGAGGTGCACACGAGGTCCCCACTTCAGAAAGAAATAGGTGAACGTGTGTCAGTTTTAATTTCGATTACAATAATTTCAAATTGACTTTATGGGCCAAACAGCATTGTAATATTGTATGTACATATTTCCGTGCATAATACTGCCGCTTCATATCGGTATAATTGCAGCTACAAAATAATTTTAATTAAAACTGCATAAAATATGTTGGGAAAAATATTGGCATTATTACCAGCATTTTGAAACAAATTAAGTCGAATATTTTCTGCAGCTGTTGATGTTTTAAGTTATATATATATATATATATATATATATATATATATATATATATATATATATATATATATATATATATAAATATGTATATATATATATATAATATATATATATATATAAATATATATATACATATATATATATATATATATATATATATATATATTATATATATATATATATATATATATATATATATATATATATATATTTATATAGGGGTACCACCTCTGGTGCAAGTGTAGGGACCCATAGCCTCGGAGAAGAAAATAAAGAATACTCAGAGAAGACCTTGTGGATCCTCACTGAACACTTTGATATTTTCTTCTCCTACCACCCCTAATCTTTTGGTATGTGTGTATATTTCTCTAACTTTATTTGAAAATGTCATTACACAAAAATGTTACAATATTGATTACATGCAGGGTACAAGGCTGCTTGTCACAAGTTGAATAGCTCCTCCAGCTCCTCAGATGGTGGGCAGGAACCATGGATGCAGTGAGCATTTCCTCTCTGGATTGCCACACTAAGGTGCTGAAAAAGAAAACTGGCAGCTCTAGGGTCTCTAGTTGTTTCGATTAGCTTAGACCCCAACTCCTTCAAAAAGCTAGCAGCACTTTTACCCAAGGCACCAAGTGTCTCTGAGGCAATGGGGACAAAATTGTAGTGGTGCTCAATGTCTCTGTATTTACGTGATTTGGCCGCTTCCCGGTGATTGGCAGCTCCTCCTGCTTGAGTAGCACTGAAGTCAACATAGGTATTGGCTAAAGTTAAAACGCAAGTGTAGTCCCACACCAACTGTCTACCATTCTTCCAGGGGTTCACCGTGATTCCGTCTGGGCGACCGACAGGCTCATCAGAGTTGCGGGACATTAGGTAACGGGGCTCTCTCTCTGCTGGACAACCGGCTGTGGTAAGACTTCTCTTAATAATGTCATTGACCTCGCCGTGTCTTGCATGCCATCCTCCTGTCCTTTGGCAGAGAAGGCCATGCCGTCCGTACCTGTCGGCCTTTGCCTCGCCGCAAATACATCTGTATTCGGTGTGGATTGGGGCAGCGAGACGGAGAGCCAAGGCAATTCGGAGGGCCTGTGGTGTGAGACGGGTGCCGGTTGCTGACATTAAGGTTGCTAATAGGAGATCACATGCATGGGGAGCTGCTACAGCTCTAAGTCGGGCAGTGTCATGTGGTGTTGTCGCAGCTTCTAGCAAAGTCGCAGCTTCTTGGTCGGCAATGGGGCGATCCCAGCTGGATTGCTTATGGGCTTCAGAAGGCGATGGTTGGGGTGCTGGTCCTGCGAGAGAGACCCATTTGGTTGTGCAGTCTGTGAAGCTGGGATCATGTACCCCTGCCTGTTGAACTAGGTGCTCAGGTAGGATTTCCTTCACCAAGTTGTCAGACCCCACTGAAGAGGACAGGAACGCTGGTACAGCAATTTGTGTTGCTGTGCGCACGCCAAGGCCCCCGAGTCTGACAGGAAGAGAGGCCTGTTTCCACTGTGAGTCGCTGAGGGAAAGATTGAGGGTTTTTTTCTAGTGTTGATTTCAGCAAGCTGTCGTACTCTTCTAATTTAATATTGTTGAAAGATGGCGAACATCTTAGAAAGTAGGTCAGCCTGGGGAGGGACAAGCATCTGGTGATGAGGTAAAGTGCATCATGAGCATCGATGTCTTCAATCCTCTCGTTCATCCTCTTCAGGTCAGTGATCTTCTTGCCAAGGACCTCGTCGATGGCATTCCTTCCAAGAGGAGCACCTAGGAGTGTGCTGTCCTCATGGTTGGTTGTATGAATTTCAGGCAAAACAATCTTTATTTGCTCTATTATGTGCTGGTTGGTGGAGGTTATTTCGCACTTGGAAGGGTTCAGGCCTAGGCTTGCTCCTTGCTCCTGAATTATTCTTATGTCGTCCAAGAGTGAGTCTGGGGAGCCGGCTAGAGTACCATCATCCAAAAACCAAATATTGAGCTCACTGGACAGGTTATCGGTGACTTCCTTGATGACTAGGCAGAAAAGAATAGGAGCAAGGGGGTCACCCTGTTGGACACCTTATTGTGATTCTATTTCATGTTCCCCAAAAAGCAGAGTTAGATTCTTGCTGTAGCATGAGTTTACAAACGGGTAGAGGGAAGGAAAAAGGCGATGAACCGCACTGAGTACTGCGTCCCTTCTAACCAGATTGAAAGCATTTTTGAAATCCAGCTTTATCAGGGCTTTTTCATCCGTAATGTTGGCAATGTAGTCTCTAGCTGCATGAGCCGCTGCCTCACACCCTTGGGGAATGCCAAACCCAAGCTGTTTTGCCTTCAGCATGTCGGCTGCTGCCTGACTAACTGCTCTAGCAGCAGCCTTAGCGACGAGACTCCGGAGTGAAATGCCCACAGCTATCGGTCTGATTCCTCCATCTTTTTTCCTCAGGGCACAGAGGGTAGCGCCAAAAAAGAGAGGCCGTATGGCCTCTGGTATGTTGCCAGCTAGACATGTGTTGGCGAATCTAGTTAGTTCCACCAGGAGGCCCTGTGCAATGTCTCCCAGTGCAGGGTTGAGCATTTGTTTGATGTGGTTGGGTCTTAGTCCTGTGAACCCACCTGCTGATGCTGGTGGGAAGGTTAAAGCTGCTTTATGTACCATGGATTCGAGCACACAGAGAGGTTCTGCTCTGGTGACACCGACTAGGGGAACACTGTCATCACGAGGTGCTCTGGGTGGGTATTTTTTCCTCAGGGCTTGTGCTGTATCGGCATCCCTGGTGGCAACTGTGTCTTCACTGGTGATGATTCTGATCGCCACTATTGTGTTGCCTTCTTCTATTTTCTTGCTGACTGTTGCTCTGATTTTGGATGCCTCGGTTCTGCTGTTGATACCTTTCCTGCGGTGGGTGTTTTTGGCACGGGTGGGGAGGGGTGCCTGGTTGTCCTCTCTAGGAAAACTATTTATAGCCATAATGACTGAGGAAGCTAGTGATTTGTCTCTCCTTGCAGGGATAGCTAGGCATATGTTTCCAAACAGGAGAAGGTTGCGCCATGCTTGGATGGTTCCGGGGGAGTCACTGACCTTTTTCAAGAGGCTGGATAGTTTGGCTACTGCCTGGGGCCGGGCAGCTTTGGGGATGTGCTGCAAGGTTTCAACCGATGTTGCTTTGATGGCTTCTAGTAGATTCTCAGTCGAAATGAAGCTGTTGGAGGTGTTTTCCCTGACTGCTGGAGTGGGGCCTTGATTGATACCCTCTTTGGGAGGGCGCCACATACCCGGACAATCGGTTCCGTTGTGAGCATGCTTGCGCACATCCCCGTTACGCTTGAGTCTCCACACCTTGTCGCACACTTGGCATGTGCCGTACCTGTCGTCGCTTGATGGCTCCTCTTGGCTGAGAGAAACCTGGCTGTCAGTCGTGACCTGCGACATCGGCGGGCGCTGGGTGGGCTCTTGGCAGGCGCTGGGTGGGCTATATATATATATATATATATATATATATATATATATATATATATATATATATATATATATATATATATATATTATATATATATATATATATATATATATAAATATATATATATATATATATATATATATATATATATATATATATATATATATATATATATATATTATTAAATATGACCGAAAAAGTAAGAATAATAATTCTAACACGAATTTTCTCGATCTTCCTTATGTATCTTTTTACTGTTGATGGTAAATGAAAAATCAATTATCCAAAATTCATTTTTAATGCTAGTCTGACGCAACACTTGAGCGCGTTTCGTAAAACTTATTACATTTTCAAAGACTTTAGTTTACACCACACACACAACTATAATGAACAGCTTTGGCTCTTTTATACCTGCATTTGGGTGAGGTGATGTAATACAATAGTTTTGGATGAGGTGAAAACAAACTTTCAACAAAACACAGAACACGAAACAATGGGTATAAGCTAAAGGGAAGAATAGATCTGTAACTGCAGACGGCCTATTGGCCTATATTTCTTGATGCTTCTATATTGAGCAGAGTCTTGAAGTGGGTAGAATATAGTTGTGCATTAATTGGCAGCCAATTAATGCACAGTCCCCAAGTGGGCATTTGAAGGCATAGACGACGTTGGTCTCTTTTAAAGCGTTCTGCTTTGTGTCTGGAGAGTTTCTCATGAGTAGGCTGGCCGTTTTTTTGGTTTTATAGTAAATCGTCAGCTGTATCTTCTGATTTTTGTCTGTAGGGATAACGTTTCTATTAACAATATCTTTCAGGACCCTTTCCTCCGTTTTGTGAGCTGTGGAAAAGAAGTTTCTGTGAAATAGTCTAATAGGGGGTATAGGTGTTGTGTTAGTTGTCTCTTCAGAGGTTGCATGGCGTTTCACTTTCCTTCTTATGATGTCTTCAACGAAACCATTGGAGAAGCCATTGTTGACTAGGACCTGCCTTACCCTACAGAGTTCTTCATCGACTTGCTTCCATCCTGAGCTGTGGCTGAGAGCACGGTCGACATAAGCGTTAAGAACACTCCTCTTGTACCTGTCTGGGCAGTCACTGTTGGCATTTAGGCACATTCCTGTGTTTGTTTCCTTAGTGTAGACTGCAGTGTGAGAGAGCGTGAGAGAGAACAGCTTGAATTAAAAGAACGCGACCTGGAGATACAACATGAACACAATAAGAAGCAAGCCGATAGTGCTCTAGACCACCGTAGAAAAGAACTCGACTTGGAAACTACACACCACACTCGGCGCCAACAAGCTGAAGCTAAACTTCCGGTACGTTTTATCCTTTCACATGCAATTAAGTTAATGCCATCTTTTGTCGAGGCAGAAGTAGATGTCTTTTTCACTTCATTTGAGGCTCTGGCTACCCAACTTAGCTGGCCTCAGGATCAGTGGTCTGTGCTTCTCAGGTCTCATTTAACAGGTAGAGCTGCAGTGACTCTCAGTACTAGAGCGTCTGAAACCGACTACCAGGTACTGAAGCAAGCAGTGCTCAATGCCTACCTCCTCTCCACCGAGACCTACAGGCGTAAATTCAGGGATTATCTTAAAACAAGTGCTACCACTTACCTAGAGTTTGCAAATAACAAAAAGATATATTTTATGAAGTGGCTGGAAGCCGCAAAAGTCTTCACCTTTACAGATCTCGTCAATCTCATCTTAGTGGAAGAATTTTGAAAAGCATTTTTAAAGTCTAATATAATTAATGCCTTATTTTCTGGGAGATGCTTAGTATAGGCTCCCGCAGCATGAGCTGCTGCTTCACAGCAACGAGGCGATGCAAAAGTCATTGTTACCAATTCACCACAAATGTGCAAATGTCTTTAGTTATTTAATTGGAATTCGGCATCTGAGTACATTTTATTAACCCTTTAAAGCTTTGTTTTGGGCCATTCGTACATGACCTTTAGAGTTTTCTTTTGCCTTCTTAGTTTACCTCTCCCTTTTTCTTCCTCCTCTTTACTTCCTACTCTCACTCTTTCTTCCTTCCTCCTCTTTACTTTCTACTCTCCCTCTTTCTCCCTATTTATCTCCTGCTCTGCAATCTATTCCCTTCCGCTCCCTTACATATGAGAAGAATTTAAAAAAAATTATTTCTTACGAGAAAACAATGTAATAAGAGACCAGTCAAACTTCGGGAAGAAACGAAGGAGGAGACCAATATTAACAAGACCTCGTCGTGGAAAGTCGTTAAGGACAGGGGTCTTAAGAAGCCCATGACAAAGCCGCCTACAGACGCTCTAAAGACAGCAAATTCATTTGCCGTGTTGGAGGACGAGTGCTGTGGTGAGCCTTCAATTCACTTGGAACGGAAATCAACGAGGAGCGGCGGAGCGCGGGCCTCTCAGGCTGCTCAGAAAGTTAAGGAGGTACCGAAGCGAATTTTGGTTGTGGGAGATTCCCAGGTGAGGTATTTAGACAGAACGTTTTGTGCCAGAGATAGGGGGAACAGATTAAGGGTTTGCTATCCGGGAGCTGGAATTGGTGACATTGTTGGAAACATGAATGATATTATGACGGGAAATGGGAACAAACCATTATCTGTATTAGTGCAGTGGGTAATGATGTTGGACGAGTTAGGAGTGAGGAACTAATACAGAGATTCAGGGCAGCCATTGAATTGGTTAGGAGCAAGGGAGGAATCCCGATCATATGTGGCATTCTTCCAAGAAAGGGAGTGGAAATGAATGGATGTCGAGGGCACTTTTGTCAATTGCCGGCTGGAAAGATATTGCAAATCAAATGCAATATCTTTCATAGACAACTGGGAACACTTCTATGGAAGAAATGAAATGTATGCTCGTGATGGGGTGCATCTATCGAGGGCATGGGGTTGTTGCTGTTGCGAACTCGTTGGAACCAGTGGTTAGAGGTGTTTGTTTGGGTTTAAACTGTTAGTAGATAGTGGTATGGAATTGATTTGGAGGAAGGAGGTAATAAAAGTATGTGTTTGTGGGAGAAAGGATTGGCAAAATGATCAGGAAAGAGAAGAGCCTCAAAATAACAATTCACTTAGGGTATATTACACTAACAGTAGAAGTCAAAGAAATAAAAATAACGAATTAAATGCTCTTGTCTGTACAGATAAAATAGTTATTGCACTTACGGAAACGTGGATGAATGTAAAAAAGAGAGAACTGTTAGCTGAATATCAAATAAATGGATTTAAACTATTTCACACAGATCGATATATTAGACGAGGAGGTGGAGTAGCCATATATGTTAGGGACAATTTGAAATGTCTCCAAAGAGGAATCAAAACTGAGCCAACACAGAAACTATTTGGATAGAATTAAACGAAAAGCAAATAATATTAATTAGAGTTATATAAGGACACCAAATTTAGAGAGAATGGAAGCAAGCATCTATGGGATGAAATATCTAGAGCATCTAGATCTAACAGTATTTATGTCATGGGTGACTTTAATTTAGTGGAATAAACTGGTAAACATATATGGTATATACTAATATATATCTATTATAATATATATTATACAGGTATATATGAATATATATAGTATATATATATATATATTATATATATATATATATACAATATATATATATATATATATATATATATATATATTATATATAATATATATATATATATATATATATTGTAATATATATCTAAAAATTATATATAATCCCCTGCGTGTTCACCCCACCCACTCTCTTTCTCTCTATCTATATGTATCTATATATATTTGTCAATCTCTGTTCTATCTCTCTCTATCCATAGCTTCGTTCTTTATATATCTACCCACTTTCTAGCTTCATCTGTATTATGGCTATCTGATCTCCCGCCTTTACTCCCTCCTTCATCTCCTCCCCCCTCTTTCACACCTCTACTTCAAAACCCCGTTTTACCCCTCCCTCTCCCCCTATCCCCTATTCCCTTCCATGCTCCCTCACAACCCCCCCCCCCCTGTCCCCTCAGGATATCTCCCTTCTCCGTCCCTCTCACCTCTAACAGATGGACAGTCTCACTTTTATAA
>WNGS01165339.1:1157545-1170904 GCA_020271785.1 Procambarus virginalis
TGCCTGCGTCCCTGCCTCCCTGCCTGCCTGCCTGCCTCTCTGCCTGCGTCCCTGCCGGCCTGTCTGCCTGCCTACCTACCTGCCTCCCTCACTGCCTGCCTGCCTGCCTCCCTGCCTGCCTGCCTTCCTGCCTGCCTCCCTGCCTGCCTCCCTCACTGCTGCCTCCCTGCCTGCCTGCCTCCCTCCCTGCCTGCCTCCCTCACTGCCTGCCTGCCTGCCTCCCTGCCTGCGTCCATGCCTGCCTCCCTGCCTGCGTCCCTGCCTGCCTGCCTGCCTCTCTGCCTGAGTTCCTGCCTGCCTGCCTCCCTGCCTGCCTGCCTCCCTCACTGCCTGCCTGCCTACCTGCCTCCCTGCCTGCCTGCCTCCCTGCCTGCCACCCTGCCTGCCTGCCTACCTCCCTGCCTGCCTCCCTACCTGCCTTCCTGCTCCCTGCCTGTCTGCCTCCCTGCCTGCCTGCCTCCCTCACTGCCTGCCTGCCTACCTGCCTCCCTGCCTGCCTGCCTCCCTGCCTGCCACCCTGCCTGCCTGCCTACCTCCCTGCCTGCCTCCCTACCTGCCTTCCTGCCTCCCTGCCTGCCTGCCCCCTCCCTGCCTGCCTACCTACCTGCCTGCCTCCCTGCCTACCTCCCTGCCTGCCTCCCTACCTGCCTGCCACCCTGCCTGTCTGCCTGCCGAGATAATCGCAGTTTCCAATGAACTGCTTCTGTAGTAGACTGCTTCTGTAGTGGACCGCTTCTGTAGTGGACCGCTTGTGTAGTGGACCGCTTCTGTAGTGGACCGCTTCTGTAGTGGACCACTTGTGTATTGGACCGCTTCTGTAGTGGACCGCTTCTGTAGTGGACCGCTTCTGTAGTGGACCGATTCTGTAGTGGACCCACTTCTTTAGTGGACCGCTTCTTTAGTAGACCGCATATGAAGTAGCCCGCTTCTGTAGTGGACCGCTTATGTAGTGGACCGCTTCTGTAGTGGACCCGCTTCTGTAGTGGACCGATTCTATAGTGGACCGATTCCGTAGTGGACTGCTTCTGTAGTGGACCGCTTCTGTAGTGGACCACTTCTGTAGTGGACCACTTCTGTAGTGGACTGCTTGTGTAGTGAACCACTTCTGTAGTGGACCGCTTGTGTAGTGGACCGCTTCTGTAGTGGACCGCTTCTGTAGTGGACCGCTTCTTTAGTGAACCGCATCTGTAGTGGACCGCTTCTGTAGTGGACCGCTTCTGTAGTGGACCACTTCTGTAGTGGACCGCTTGTGTATTCGACCGCTTCTATAGTGGACCGCTTCTTTAGTGGACCGCTTGTTTAGTGAACCGCATCTGTAGTGGACCGCTTGTGTAGTGGACCGCTTCTATAGTTGACCGCTTCTGTAGTGGACCGCTTCTTTAGTGAACCGCATCTGTAGTGGACCGCTTCTGTAGTGGACCGCTTCTTTAGTGAACCGCTTCTGTAGTGAACCGCTTCTGTAGTGGACCGCTTCTTTAGTGAATCGCTTCTGTAGTGGACCGCTTCTGTACTGGGCCGCTTCTTTAGTGGACCGCTTCTGTACTGGGCCGCTTCTTTAGTGGACTGATTCTGTAATGGACTGGTTCTGTAGTGGACCGCTTCTAGTTGACTCTCTGTAAAGACTCTTAACAACCATAGATCTCAACTACAAACATTACCGCCACCCGCGCTTCCAACACCATTACCCACCACCACCATCACCACCACCATCACCACCACGCAGCACCAGCAGCACCTGGGCTAGGAGGAGTGCCGCCGGTGGCAGGATAGGCAGTGGGCTGGCAGGAGCAGGCAGGACAGCTGGCTGGCTAGCGGCGGCGACTCGGGCAGAGGCGATGGCCTGAGGTTGGAATCCCGCGCGCTCAGTGTTCTTCGGGACTGAGTGGTGAGAGGGCGTGTGTGTGCGCCTCTCCGCCCCACGCCCTGCACTAGGCGGTTTTGAGATTCGCTTTCCAAACGAGAGAAAGAAAGGGAAGATAAATTTTTATTTTTCCGCCAGCATGTTTTCTTAGTCATTTTTTTCCGGAACTGTTCTGGAAACGGTGTGAGATCTTGTGTGTGGAAATACGTGTCTGGAGATGGTAGTGTTTAGCTTCGTGGTTGGCACCGCCAACACCACCACCGCCCTCAAATGTAACCTAAGGTGCAAAAGTTGGTAGATCGTGTGTGTGTGTTTACATGGGGGTGGAGGCTCTAACTGCATGTTTGCCCTGTTGGATTACCCGGTATTCGAACCCCCGGACATGTAGTTGTTGACGCTATGATCCCAACGCTACTTCGTCAACCATTGCAAGACGACCGTTAATACCATCAAGGTAAGCTCACCTTTATTTTAAAAATATTAATGCATATACTTTAATAAGTTGTGAGTTATCGTTCGTGCTTGTTATGCCTGCACTGCATAAATCCTTCCCTCGCATGCTGCGTCCTTCACTGCGTAATTGTGTACGCAAATTTGCTCAGCATGATATCACAACACACATCACACAATTACTTTTGTTTTCTCATCCGAATTTCATTAATTACCTTTGGACCGGATGTCTTACTCAACGAATCCGAAGCGTTAAAATAGACACGAGTCACTTAACGACATAAACTATACGCCTCCAGACCAATCACCGTCCAGTTAATCTACGCGTTAAGCGTAGCAGTTCGCTAACCAAATCCAGACAGTAGAAAAAGCTTTAAAAAAAAGTGGATATAAGGATTTTGTGCCGAGCTATTTTTTTTTTTTTGCGAGGAGTGTAATCTTGGTAATATCGAGCTAATATCTAAAACTGCCTCGAAGGACTTTGCACCACTCAGACAAATTGAATTAGAAGCCCAGTAGTCCAGTAGTTTAGTTAAGGTTGTGGGGGGGGGGGGGGGGGGAGGGAGCTGGAAGTGCCCCAACACTTAGTACATGATAGCGAGGGAGAGAGAGAGAGAGAGGAGAGAGAGGACCAGAAGAGAGTAGAGAAGAGCGTACGAGGTGTGAGGACAATGGGAAATTACAGTATAGGGAGGAAGCGAGGAGGTATAAAAATGAAGACATAGGAGGAATAATTGACGTGGATTGAGGAACTAAGGAAAATGAAGAAGATCGTGAAAGTTGGAGAATGAAGGAAGTGGTGAAAGAAGTGAAAAAGCGGTAAACGAAAGAAGGTGAGGAAGGCAAAAAAGCAAAGGAAGGAGGACACAGTAAAATATTGGCTGGAGAAACAGGAGATAAGACGAAGATCAAGAGAGACTGAACAAGGGAATGTGAAAATAGAGACTAGACGAAGGAGGTGATAACGAAACGGTAATGGATAACTATGAGGGTGGTCTAGACTCTAGAGGAATAAGGAAGAGGTGGAGTTTATTGGTGGAACATGAAGTTCATTGGTGTAGTTCTGATGGAGGAACATGAAGTTCACTGGTGTAGGAACATGAAGTTCACTGGTGTAGTTCTGGTGGAGGACCATGAAGTTCACTGGTGTAGGAACATGAAGTTCACTGGTGTAGGACTGTTGAAGGAACATGAAGTTCACTGATGTAGTTCTGGTGGAGGAACATGAAGTTCACTGATGTAGTTCTGGTGGAGGAACATGAAGTTCACTGGTGTAGTTCTGGTGGAGGAACATGAAGTTCACTGGTGTAGTTCTGGTGGAGGAACATGAAGTTCACTGGTGTAGGAACATGAAGTTCACTGGTGTAGGAACATGAAGTTCACTGGTGTAGGACTGTTGAAGGAACATGAAGTTCACTGATGTAGTTCTGGTGGAGGAACATGAAGTTCACTGGTGTAGTTCTGGTGGTGGAACATGAAGTTCACTGGTGTAGTTCTGGTGGTGGAACATGAAGTTCACTGGTGTAGTTCTGGTGGAGGAACATGAAGTTCACTGGTGTAGTTCTGGTGGTGGAACATGAAGTTCACTGGTGTAGTTCTGGTGGAGGAACATGAAGTTCACTGAGAAACACCGTAAAGGTCGTCTTGATTGAGAATACTTTGCTGGAGCAACGTTGAGTGGTTCGCTAAGAAGCGGAAATATTACTCAAGAAACAAGAGGACCTTCGTTGGGAAGATGATAAAAGCTTAAAAAAAAGAAAGAGAGAAAAGAGAGGTGGAATTCATGTCATAATCACAGAAAAGTTTCACCTACTTATCAGTATAATTTTTTTTCTGAGGTAGCTTTAGGAAAGCGTCTCCGTAAAAATTGTCTGAAACTGTAACTGGCCACAAAGTGTGAAAGTTAAGCAAGTCCTTTACCTTGAGGAGATACGAAAGTTTTGGGCAGTGGAGAGAACGAACGTTCTGACGTATTTAGGGAGAGAATTTTATCGCACACACACACACATCTCTGTAGTTCTGTCTCGCATCTCTGTATTACAGCACCTGTGGCTTACGTCTATGTAGGATGCTTGACACATCCCTGCTGGACTGTTATACACATATCTCTCTAGGATAGCAACTGTCTCGCATCTCTGTCGGACTCAACCAGGTATCAACCAGGACTGTGACACATTCCTGTAGAGTAACGGTGACACATGCATCTTTGTAAAACAACAACTTTGACACATATCTGTAAGAGAACAACGTTGACACACACACATCTCTATAGAACAGCAACTGCGACACAGATCTCTGTAGAATGTAAGCGTGGGAGGGAAGGAGAAGCTATGAATTGCCGTATATTTATAATGTGTTCTCAGCTGTGGTCTTAGACCAGGCCTAGGATGTGTAGAGTTATAGACATGATTGGATCTGGCAGATATTATAGTGCCAAAATTGTTATAGGTTCGAGTAAGATCAAGAGGAACTTGATTATTAGAGTTTTTATGGACTTAAGACTTACTTAGATCTGCAATAATCACACCAATATTAGAAACATTTACAGTATATAAAATCTGGTAACACCTTACAAGTGTTATAGAGAGGTTGAAAGGGAGAGGTCGCCTAGGTAGCCTCTACAGAGATTGAGAGGGAGAGCGACCTCAGCAGCCTCTACAGAGATTGAGAGAGATGATACCTCGAGCAAACCTCTATTGGGGGAAGAGGTGGGGATGGGGGGAAGAGTGACCTGTGCCTCTTGTATAGGGGTTGAGCAAGAGGTTGCCCTGAGCAACCTCTACAGGGGTTGGGAGCCAGGGTGACATAAGTCCCTAAGGCAATCTGATCCTCCACCAAGACCTCATATCGTCACTGAAAAAGCATTACTGTGCAAGCAATCAATTCCCGTTATGAGTTTACCTAATGACTCTTGATTGCATTTTCTCTCTGCTGAACACACTACTTATTTACTGATTTACTACTTATTTACACTATTTATTTACTGAACCAATGTTATTGGGGAAATTTATTCTTAAATATCATGGCGACATTAATGAAAATAATAATTATAATTATTTGAATTATAATAAAATAATAAAATAAATTAATATTCTTATTATCAAATCGGAACAATTTTCAAAGGAGAGATATTAGATATAAATGGATGTTTGTTGAGAATCAGAAGGTGGAAATGATTATAGAGGAGAGAGAGAGAGAGAGAGAGAGAGAGAGAGAGAGAGAGAGAGAGAGAGAGAGAGAGAGAGAGAGAGAGAGAGAGAGAGAGATTGTTGTTATAGAAATAATATCAATGTGTTCAAGTGTTCTCTTAACTCGTACATCGAGTTATTCATCATCGCACGAACACCATGCTTCTTGAAGATCACATTGATGAACATTTTGAAGTATTACCTCGACTTTGAAGAACATGTAAGGGGGAGACATCATGGCTCGAAGAACATACCGGAATATCACCGTGCTTAGAGAAGAACTTACGCAAGAAGCATCCTTTCCTCTGAAGAACATACGGAGAAGGAACTCTGCTTCCTGAAGAACATACGGAGAAGGAACTGTGCTTCCTGAAGAACATACGGAGAAGGAACTCAACCTGCCTGAAGAACATACGGGGAAGGAACTATGCTGCCTGAAGAACATACGGGGAAGGAACTGTGCTGCCTGAAGAACATAGGGAAGGAACTATGCTGCCTGAAGAACATACGGGGAAGGAACTGTGCTGCCTGAAGAACATGGGAAGGAACTATGCTGCCTGCAGGACATGGGGAAGGAACTATGCTGCCTGAAGAACATACGGGGGGAGGAACTATGCTTCCTGAAGAACATACGGGGAAGGAACTATGCTGCCTGAAGAACACGGGGAAGGAACTATGCTGCCTGAAGAACATATGGGAAAGGAACTATGCTGCCTGAAGAACATACGGGGAAGGAACTATGCTGCCTGAAGAACACGGGGAAGGAACTATGCTGCCTGAAGAACATACGGGGAAGGAACTATGCTGCCTGAAGAACATACGGGGAAGGAACTGTGTTACCTGAAGAACATACGGGGAAGGAACTATGCTGCCTGAAGAACATACGGGGAAGGAACTATGCTGCCTGAAGAACATACGGGGAAGGAACTATGCTGCCTGAAGAACATACGAGGAAGGAACTATGCTGCCTGAAGAACATACGGGGAAGGAACTATGCTGCCTGAAGAACATACGGGAAGGAACTATGCTGCCTGAAGAACATACGGGGAAGGAACTATGCTGCCTGAAGAACATACGGGGAAGGAACTATGCTGCCTGAAGAACATACGGGGAAGGAACTATGCTGCCTGAAGAACATACGGGGAAGGAACTATGCTGCCTGAAGAACAACTTTGCACTTACCTGCACCAGACCTATACATAGCATTATCCCGACACGGGTGACTAACCCTCCTTTCTGGATGCCTGATCAGAGACCGGGCCGCGGGGACATTGATTCCCGGAACCACCAGCAGGTAGGCGGGAGGTATATATATAGGCCCTAATCATATAGGTTTACCAGGTGTTTATCTGACATGGCGTAAACTTGAAGCTGGTATCTTGAGAGGTTATCTTGAGATGATTTCGGGGCTTTAGTGTCCCCGCGGCCCGGTCCTCGACCAGGCCTCCACCCCCAGGAAGCAGCCCGTGACAGCTGACTAACACCCAGGTACCTATTTTACTGCTAGGTAACAGGGGCATAGGGTGAAAGAAACTTTGCCCATTGTTTCTCGCCGGCGCCTGGGATCGAACCCAGGACCACAGGATCACAAGTCCAGCGTGCTGTCCGCTCGGCCGACCGGCTCCCTATATATCATATCTCTACCTTCCCATCCTCCATATTCTCTGATATGGTATACTGGGAATATACCTTAAGTTGGGGATGGTCTCGGACCTCTCCATCAGGGATATCCCAGCATATCCCAACCTGGGATATGATCGCCAGTAGCACATTCCCTTAAGAGAAATACAAATATAATTTAAATAGTTCCCGGCGCAAGACCGAAGTGAATTATTGTGAAAAATTTTGCAGGATTTTTTTTTTCCCACGGACGGACAGTAACCAACGCACAATCACTCGATTCACGAACGACCTCGGACGAAGGAGAGTAACCAACGGTCGTTCATTTGACGGCCGAAACACGCGAGTTTGGCTGTGCGCAACGCCAGCGGAGGGTGGAACTAACCGACCCCAATCTTTCTTCCGTTGAAATCGCTGCCGCCTCCGCCAGTTCAAAACGCCGCCAGTTCACCGCCCCGTGGCAATAGATCTGTCACCGAAGGGTGTTTAGGGCTGAGCTCTTGGCAGGGAAAACCGGGAACTTGCGGAGGAAAGTCAGCTGGGGGACACGCCATGTTCAGTTGACATTTATGACGTCATCAGTTGCGTTCTAGTGGATCCATCTTCCGGATCGACTCACAAGATCCGCTGGCGATTCGTGTTAGTTTGCAATACTGGAGAGTAGAGCAGGTTTTAATGCACTCTGCGACAACAAATTAAGGGCGCTAATTCTGAGGTCTTCAGGGCACACAAATACGCTAGGTCCAGGCTCTTGGTAGCCAGGTTTGAATATTATTGGTTAATGCGCAGCTCATTCTCTTGATTTGTCACTCCTTAAAAAGCAGAAACGTATGAACCCAACTACCAAGTCCTATGCTTAGAAGACGTGAATATTTGTAAGCTGTTATTTTTCTTAATAGGCTGCGTTTGTAATATTAATTAAGATACCATAAGAAACGTTCATTTAGTTGAGAGGACGGGTTACAATACTGTGTTTGGAATTCTAAAATATATTTTAATATTTAAGCCTATATAATTTTTGAAAATATTCAAAAGTGCGTTTAGTCTGTAATTCTTCATAAATTTCGAATCTGGTACAAGCCAATGGATGTAAATAATTATTGAATGTAATTCTCTAATAAGTAAAATAATTATTGAATTCAATGACATCCAATTCAATTTCTTGCTTTATTATGCACCCGATACGCATCCCTTGGGCGGTGGTGGAAAGAGTTACAGAGGTAACTAATGGGTTCGGGAACTGAATTGATTAGTTCATTTAGCTAAGCAAGTGAAAATCTTTTGAAGCTAGTTACACAATTGTTAATGTTACATACACATTTACACACACACACACACACATATATATATATATATATATATATATATATATATATATATATATATATATATATATATATGCGGAAAAACCACAAAGAAATGGAGAAGAGAGATGAACGTTTCGACTCGCGAAAGTCGTTGTCAACATCAGACTCAACATCATTGAGTCTGATGTTGACAACGACTTTCGCGAGTCGAAACGTTCATCTCTCTTCTCCATTTCTTTGTGGTTTTTCCGCATACAAATGATCAGTGTTTAGTGATCGTCAATTGCATATATATATATATATATATATATATATATATATATATATATATATATATATATATATATATATATATATATATATATATATATACATACAGTATCGATAATCTTTTTGTATCACAAGTGATTCAACAAGAGGCTCACAACAGTCACTATACAGGGCACTTTACATCTATGGTGAGTCACACAGTTTCTAGTCTTGCTCCACACCCACCCAACTGGGCGGCAGCTTTACAGTCATGTGCTCCACACCCACGCAACTGGGCGGCAGCTTTACAGTCATGTGCTCCACACCCACCCAACTGGGCGGCAGCTTTACAGTCATGTGCTCCACACCCACCCAACTGGGCGGCAGCTTTACAGTCATGTGCTCCACACCCACCCAACTGGGCGGCAGCTTTACAGTCATGTGCTCCACACCCACCCAACTGGGCGGCAGCTTTACAGTCATGTGCTCCACACGCACCCAACTGGGCGGCAGCTTTACAGTCATGTGCTCCACACCCACCCAACTGGGCGGCAGCTTTACAGTCATGTGCTCCACACCCACCCAACTGGGCGGCAGCTTTACAGTCATGTGCATGCATTACTTACAGTAAGCAAATTTTGGATACTTCGCTAAGATTCCTGTCAGTACATCATTATGAATGAAGTACTTACACATTTCTTGGACACTATTGATGGTGTTATCTCTGAATTCCGCGATTTTTTCACATTCCAGTATATAATGACGCAAAGTATGCGAATAGTTCTGATAACTGAGTTTACATTTAGTCAGATCTAAACCGCAAATGTTACAAACTCCCATCCAAGAGAGACAGAGTAATTATCACTTGAAAATCAATATCATGGGGACAGAAATAAATTTCATGCCATTGTTAACAATCTCCACGACGGTTAAAATTCATTTAACAAGCGGAATCTTTTTTTTTCCACCAAACCGTTATAGAGAATTCAAATTCCGCGAAAATGTTTATCAAATTTGAAACACATTTTCCCCGCGAACGGAAACATTTGTTTCGCGGGCGATCATAATATACATTACGGCAGGAATAAATCCTTAAGCAATTCGCGCAATACTACAAAAATTATCCTTCCAGGTTTCAAAACGGACAACGTATATGAAGGAATAGGCTTCTGGGAGTGAATATTTACCACAGGCCGGTGCAGTGATGATCGATTTGCGCGGGAAATTATTCCTCTGTCCTACGGAGGTTATCGAATTAACATCTGTTTGTGGCATTACCACACTACACTAATGTCTGGTGCTGTTGATGATTTGGTGGTTACGATGTCATTGGTAGACTGTGGTTATACCGGCCTCTTGATGGCGCCACACTGGTAGTCTTAGCTGCCTCTTGATGGCGCCACACTGGTAGTCTTACCTGCCTCTTGATGGCGCCACACTGGTAGTCTCTCCTGCCTCTTGATGACGCCACACACTGGTAGTCTCTCCTGCCTCTTGGTGGCGCCACACTGGTAGTCTTATCTGCCTCTTGATGGCGCCACACTGGTAGGCTTATCTGCCTCTTGATGGCGCCACACTGGTAGTCTCTCCTGCCTCTTGATGGCGCCACACTGGTAGTCTCTCCTACCTCTTGATGGCGCCACACTGGTAGTCTTACCTGCCTCTTGATGGCGCCACACTGGTAGTCTCTCCTGCCTCTTGATGGCGCCACACACTGGTAGTCTCTCCTGCCTCTTGGTGGCGCCACACTGGTAGTCTCACCTGCCTCTTGATGGCGCCACACTGGTAGTCTCTCGTAACTCTTGGTGGCGCCACACTGGTAATCTTAGCTGCCTCTTGATGGCGCCACACTGGTAGTCTCACTTGCCTCTTGATGGCGCCACACTGGTAGTCTTAGCTGCCTCTTGATGGCGCCACACTGGTAGTCTCACCGGCCTCTTGATGGCGCCACACTGGTAGTCTCTCCTGCCTCTTGATGGCGCCACACTGGTAGTCTCACCTGCCTCTTGATGGCGCCACACTGGTAGTCTCTCCTGCCTCTTGATGGCGCCACACTGGTAGTCTTCCCTGCCTCTTGATGGCACCACACTGGTAGTCTCACCTGCCTCTTGATGGCGCCACACTGGTAGTCTCTCGTACCTCTTGGTGGCGCCACACTGGTAATCTTAGCTGCCTCTTGATGGCGCCACACTGGTAGTCTCACTTGCCTCTTGATGGCGCCACACTGGTAGTCTTAGCTGCCTCTTGATGGCGCCACACTGGTAGTCTCACCGGCCTCTTGATGGCGCCACACTGGTAGTCTCTCCTGCCTCTTGATGGCGCCACACTGGTAGTCTCACCTGCCTCTTGATGGCGCCACACTGGTAGTCTTCCCTGCCTCTTGATGGCACCACACTGGTAGTCTAAACTGATGTGAGTTCTCTCGACAACTTGCATGGATACTGTCACTTGATGTGACGGGACGCGGAGACATCTTCAGCAATTCTTGTATGTACTACGGACGTGGATGTTCTACGGACGTGGATGTTCTACGGACGTGGATGATCTATGGACGTGGATGATCTACGGACGTGGATGTTCTACGGACGTGGATGTTCTACGGACGTGGATGATCTACGGACGTGGATGATCTACGGACGTGGATGTTCTACGGACGTGGATGATCTACGGACGTGGATGTTCTACGGACGTGGATGATCTACGGACGTGGATGTTCTACGGACGTGGATGATCTACGGACGTGGATGATCTACGGACGTGGATGATCTACGGACGTGGATGATCTACGGACGTGGATGATCTACGGACGTGGATGTACTACGGACAGAGAGGGGAGGACTGGCTTGTGGCTGATCTGGCGGACAGCAGGACTGACTTGAGGACAGACATAACAGACAGGGGGGGGGGACTTGCTTGCGTCCGACATGACGGCATGACATGATGGTCAGGGGATTAGTTTGCGGCCAATTTCACAGATACGTGACTTGCTTACGGCCACATTGACGGACAAGGGAGACTGGGTTGCGGCCAAACTGACGGACAACGGGACTGGCTTGCGGTCAAACTGACGGACAACGGGACTGGCTTGCGGTCAAACTGACGGACAACGGGACTGGCTTGCGGTCAAACTGACGGACAACGGGACTGGCTTGTGGTCAAACTGACGGACAACGGGACTGGCTTGCGGCCAAACTGACGGACAACGGGAATGGCTTGCGGCCAAACTGACGGACAACGGGACTGGCATGTGGTCAAACTGACGGACAACGGGACTGGCTTGCGGCCAAACTGACGGACAACGGGACTGGCTTGCGGCCAAACTGACGGACAACGGGACTGGCTTGCGGCCAAACTGACGGACAACGGGACTGGCATGTGGTCAAACTGACGGACAACGGGAATGGCTTTAGATCAAACAGATGAACAAAGGAACTTGGATGCCATCGAACTGGGGAACAAGAGCTTGCAAGCTTGCAGGAAAGAAAGTGTATTTCCCCTATCATTAAAAATAGCAGGAAAGAAAGTGTATTTCCCCTATCATTAAAAATAGCAGGAAAGAAAGTGTATTTCCCCTATCATTAAAAATAGCCTAGGCCTGTTTGTTTCATCACCAGAGACCAGAAATAGACAGCATGTTCCAGTACCAAAAAAATAAATAAAAACTATAGCCTAGGTTCTATATTTTCTGACCAAGAATTGCCTTGGTTCTATGTTTCGTGAGCACATATAGCCTATTCTAGCCTGTCGTTCCATGACCAAAAGTAACCAAAAGTCCAGACCAGTGTGTTCTATAACCAGATCAACATTGATAAATATATATATATATATATATATATATATATATATATATATATATATATATATATTCCATGACCAAAAAGTATAGCATGTTTCAAGGCAGTGTATGTTAGGCTAGGCCAGTATCTTCCTTGTCCAGACTTTTAAAAAATCATTAAGAAAAGAAATTATATTTTACCTACCTACTTGTGTTGGGTACAGGAGTCAGGGGCCTCCCTGACCTGCTTCTAACCAGGCTTCCTGGTTGATGTCCTGGTCAGGCAGAGTATTGGGCCATGGTAACTCGCACTTCGACGTGGCCACTACAGCCTAGTTCATCAGATTTCTTGACAAATCGGAACAAAAAGGCCAAGCTTAAGTTGGGATTGGTGATGGTCATTTAAATTATTGATTAGTTTGTTAGTTTCTTGTTGTTTATATTTCTATGATAATAATAATAATAATAATAATAATAATAATAATAATAATAATAATAATAATATTAGATCCAAAAATTGAGCATTAAAAGCTTTATATATTTTCCTTGCGTTCACCATTAAAAATATAATATTTATGTCAATATAAGATGGTTATTAATCCTTCTCTTTATCTCTTCCTCTCCTGGTCACTATTGTTCAGCACCAGCCTCCTTCACGATGCTCCCTTAAAGGTGTTGTAGGGCCTCGTGATGGAACCCCCTACCCGTCAGCCAGGGGTTATATTTTAGAGGATTAGCATCACCCTCCACGGCGTATGATGGAGGTGTTTTGATCAGAAAGGGACTAATATGTCTGTATATTCACATTAATTTGCTTTTTTAAGGCTGAGAACTAGCTCCTGAGAACTAGAAAGTCTGAGCTGCTAGTATGTGTCAACAGCTCCGGTGCTCCCTAGTTCTTATGGCTAG
>WNGS01165339.1:1171858-1182792 GCA_020271785.1 Procambarus virginalis
CGGGAAGAGCGTAATGTAAAACAAGTCACAGGCGAGGTGCGGCAAGGGGTCCGTATTAAGTTCCATTCAATTCATGATATATGCCAATGATTTAATGGGGAACGAAGGGGATTACATTATGCCTCTAACAACAAGAAAAGAATGGGAATCGGAGGACATTTGCAAGTGGTGCCATGGCACTACAGGACTGGAATGACAAATGTATACTGGACATGAACCGAAACAAGTGAGATTGTTTGATGAACCCAACACCAGAGTTTAATGTAAGGTGACAGGAAGTTTTGCCGACTCCTATGTGTCGGCAAACTCAAGAGGATTCGAGGGAAGATCAAAAGATATGAAAAAAAGCTGCATAGAAAGATTCTGTCCGAAACGTTATGCGTGTTAGTGACTTTGTAAGAATGTAAAAACACCAATGTTATGTACTTTAACAAACCCAACGTACCCAATTCTATATATATTAAAAAATAACAAAAAGAACACAAAGGAAGATCAAAGGATGTGAGTGGAGAGTCAAAGAATATAAAGAAAGATCAAAGAATATGAATAAAGATTTAACTTGAAGCACACGAGAATCTGGTTCTCGGAATCTGGAATCTGAATTCGAGCAGTTTTCAATAATGTAATCAATAAAACCTTTTAGGATATTATGATCTACCTATCAAAGGTCTCATATGTATGATAAAGGAGACATGATCGCAATATCAAAGAGTCTTACAGGTATTGACAAGACACACACACACACACCTAAATGTTCAGCATGGGAAAGGTAATAACTGGATGCTTGTTTCATTGTTGGAAAATTAGCAGAGGCAAGTGTCATTAATAATTAACGATGTAATTCATGCTAAACACACACACACACGCCCCTCACGTCCCTGGAAAATAGAAGAGTAAGGGTAGACATGATAACCACCTACAAAATTCTCAGAGGAATTGACAGGGCGGACAAAGACAAACTCTTTAGCACAGGCGGAACACGAACAGGAGAACACAGGTGGAAACTTAGTACCTAAATGAGCCACAGGGACGTTATTATGATTTTTTTTCAGTGTCAGAGTAGTTAACAAATGGAATGCATTAGGCAGTGATGTGGTGGAGGCTGACTCCATACACAGTTTCAAATGAAGATATGATAGAGCCCAGTAGGCTCAGGAATCTGTACATCAGTTGACTAACAGTTGAGAAGCGGGACCACAGAGCCAATGCGCAACGCCCGCAAGCACATATAGGTGAGTACAAATAGGTGGGTACACACACACACACACACACGCAGTTGTTCTCCTGTCCACACTTCCTCTCCCACCCATTTAGTAAATATCCGCTTAATGTGTCCGTATCTGTTAATTCTACACTCGCTTGTTCTCTTGTCTGTTGAATCAGCTAACATTTTAGAATGAACTTATGTCAAAATGACAATGTACGCTTGAGCCTATAATGACCTTCCGTGGTCACAGACCTCACAGCCCCAGAAAAGGTAGCTTGATTGGTTAATTCTGACCAAATTACAGCTTACAGCTTGTTTCCAGTTTCAGAAAGTTGCCATCTTACAGCTTGTTTCCAGTTTCAGAAAGTTGCCATTTTACAGCTTGTTTCCAGTTTCAGAAAGTTGCCATCTTACAGCTTGTTTCCAGTTCCAGAAAGTTGCCATCTTACAGCTTGTTTCCAGTTCCAGAAAGTTGCCATCTTACAGCTTGTTTCCAGTTCCAGAAAGTTGCCATCTTACAGCTTGTTTCCAGTTCCAGAAAGTTGCCATCTTACAGCTTGTTTCCAGTTTCAGAAAGTTGCCATCTTACAGCTTTTTTCTTCCAGTTCCAGTAAGTTGTTAGCTTACAGCTTGTTTCCAAGTCCAAAAAGTTATCTTCTTCCAGTTTCTTTGCAATGTTAATAAGTTGTCAGCGCGTTTCCAGTTTGATCAAGAGGCATCGTTGACCCAGTTGTGTTCAGTGGTGTTTGTATGTGTCTCTCTCAGCCCCTGATCTGTTGTCTGATTAGTGTGTTTGTGTGTCCTAATCTCTGTGCAGTTATTAACAGGTATCATTTTCTATATTTTCTTGACTCTTTTTGACTGGTTCTGATTACATGCTCATGTGGACATGATGCATCAATCCCTGCCTGCCTGCCTGCCTCCCTGCCTGCGTCCATGCCTGCGTCCCTGCCTGCCTGCCTGCCTCTCTGCCTGCGTCCCTGCCGGCCTGCCTGCCTGCCTGCCTCCCTGCCAGCGTCCATGCCTGCGTCCCTGCCTCCCTCACTGCCTGCCTGCCTCCCTGCCTGCCTCCCTGCCTGCCTACCTGCCTGCCACCCTGCCTGCCTGCCTGCTTGCCACCCTGCCTGCCTACCTGCCTGCCTGCCACCCTGCCTGCCTACCTGCCTGCCTCCCTCACTGCCTGCCTGCCTACCTACCTGCCTGCCTGCCTGCTTGCCACCCTGCCTGCCTGCCTACCTGCCTGCCTCCCTCACTGCCTGCCTGCCTGCCTGCCTACCTACCTGCCTGCCTGCCTGCCTGCCTACCTGCCTGCCTGCCTGCCTGCCTACCTGCCTGCCTCCCTCACTGCCTGCCTGCCTGCCTGCCTGCCTGCCTGCCTGCCTGCCTACCTACCTGCCTGCCTGCCTACCTGCCTGCCTGCCTACCTGCCTGCCTGCCTCCCTACCTGCCTGCCTGCCTGCCTCCCTGCCTGCCGAGATAATCGCAGTTTCCAATGAACTGCTTCTGTAGTAGACTGCTTCTGTAGTGGACCGATTCTGTAGTGGACCGCTTCTCTAGTGGACCGCTTCTGTAGTGGACCGCTTCTGTAGTGGACTGCTTGTGTAGTGGACCGTTTCTGTATTGGACTGCTTCTTTAGTGGACCGCTTCTGTAGTGGACCGCTTCTGTAGTGGACTGCTTGTGTAGTGGACCGTTTCTGTATTGGACCGCTTCTTTAGTGAACCGCTTCTGTAGTGGACCGCTTCTGTTGTGGACCGCTTCTGTAGTGAACCGCTTCTGTAGTGGACCGCTTCTGTAGTGGACCGCTTCTGCAGTGGACCGCTTCTGCAGTGGACCGCTTCTGTAATGGACCGTTTCTGTATTGGACCGCTTCTGTAGTGGACCGCTTCTGTAGTGAACCGCTTCTGTAGTGGACCGCTTCTGTAGTGGACCGCTTATTTAGTGGACTGGTTCTGCAGTGGACCGCTTCCTTAGTGGACCGCTTCTGTAGTGGACTGATTCTGTAATGGACTGGTTCTGTAGTGGACCGCTTCTTTAGTGGACTGATTCTGTAATGGACTGGTTCTGTAGTGGACCGCTTCTTTAGTGGACTGATTCTGTAATGGACTGGTTCTGTAGTGGACCGCTTCTAGTTGACTCTGTAAAAACTCTTAACAACCATAGATCTCAACTACAAACATTACCGCCACCCGCGCTTCCAACACCATTACCCACCACCACCATCACCACCACCATCACCACCACGCAGCACCAGCAGCACCTGGGCTAGGAGGAGTGCCGCCGGTGGCAGGATAGGCAGTGGGCTGGCAGGAGCAGGCAGGACAGGCTGGCTGGCTAGCGGCGGCAGCGGCGGCGACTCAGGCAGAGGTGATGGCCTGAGGTTGGAATCCCGCGCGCTCAGTGTTCTTCGGGACTGAGTGGTGAGAGGGCGTGTGTGTGCGCCTCTCCGCCCCACGCCCTGCACTAGGCGGTTTTGAGATTCGCTTTCCAAACGAGAGAAAGAAAGGGAAGATAAATTTTTATTTTTCCGCCAGCATGTTTTCTTAGTCATTTTTTTCCGGAACTGTTCTGGAAACGGTGTGAGATCTTGTGTGTGGAAATACGTGTCTGGAGATGGTAGTGTTTAGCTTCGTGGTTGGCACCGCCAACACCACCACCGCCCTCAAATGTAACCTAAGGTGCAAAAGTTGGTAGATCGTGTGTGTGTGTTTACATGGGGGTGGAGGCTCTAACTGCATGTTTGCCCTGTTGGATTACCCGGTATTCGAACCCCGGACATGTAGTTGTTGACGCTATGATCCCAACGCTACTTCGTCAACCATTGCAAGACGACCGTTAATACCATCAAGGTAAGCTCACCTTTATTTTAAAAATATTAATGCATATACTTTAATAAGTGTGAGTTATCGTTCGTGCTTGTTATGCCTGCACTGCATAAATCCTTCCCTCGCATGCTGCGTCCTTCACTGCGTAATTGTGTACGCAAATTTGCTCAGCATGATATCACAACACACACATCACACAATTACTTTTGTTTTCTCATCCGAATTTCATTAATTACCTTTGGACCGGATGTCTTACTCAACGAATCCGAAGCGTTAAAATAGACACGAGTCACTTAACGACATAAACTATACGCCTCCAGACCAATCACCGTCCAGTTAATCTACGCGTTAAGCGTAGCAGTTCGCTAACCAAATCCAGACAGTAGAAAAAGCTTTAAAAAAAAAGTGGATATAAGGATTTTGTGCCGAGCTATTTTTTTTTTTGCGAGGAGTGTAATCTTGGTAATATCGAGCTAATATCTAAAACTGCCTCGAAGGACTTTGCACCACTCAGACAAATTGAATTAGAAGCACAGTAGTCCAGTAGTTTAGTTAAGGTTGTGGGGGAGTGGAGGGGAGGGAGCTGGAAGTGCCTAAACACTTAGTACATGATAGCGAGGGAGAGAGAGAGAGAGAGAGGAGAGAGGACCAGAAGAGAGTAGAGAAGAGCGCATGAGGTGTGAGGACAATGGGAAATTACAGTATAGGGCGGAAGCGAGGAGGTATAAAAATGAAGACATAGGGGGATAATTGACGTGGATTGAGGAACTAAGGAAAATGAAGAGGATCGTGAAAGTTGGAGAATGAAGGAAGTGGTGAAAGAAGTGTAAAGCGGTAAACGAAAAGAAGGTGAGGAAGGCAAAAAAGCAAAGGAAGGAGGACACAGTAAAATATTGGCTGGAGAAACAGGAGATAAGACGAAGATCAAGAGAGACTGAACAAGGGAATGTGAAAATAGAGACTAGACGAAGGAGGTGATAACGAAACGGTAATGGATAACTATGAGGGTGGTCTAGACTCTAGAGGAATAAGGAAGAGGTGGAGTTTATTGGTGGAACATGAAGTTCATTGGTGTAGTTCTGATGGAGGAACATGAAGTTCACTGGTGTAGGAACATGAAGTTCACTGGTGTAGTTCTGGTGGAGGAACATGAAGTTCACTGGTGTAGGAACATGAAGTTCACTGGTGTAGGACTGTTGAAGGAACATGAAGTTCACTGGTGTAGTTCTGGTGGAGGAACATGAAGTTCACTGATGTAGTTCTGGTGGAGGAACATGAAGTTCACTGATGTAGTTCTGGTGGAGGAACATGAAGTTCACTGGTGTAGTTCTGGTGGAGGAACATGAAGTTCACTGGTGTAGTTCTGGTGGAGGAACATGAAGTTCACTGGTGTAGTTCTGGTGGAGGAACATGAAGTTCACTGGTGTAGTTCTGGTGGAGGAACATGAAGTTCACTGGTGTAGGAACATGAAGTTCACTGGTGTAGTTCTGGTGGAGGAACATGAAGTTCTCTGGTGTAGGAACATGAAGTTCACTGGTGTAGTTCTGGTGGAGGAACATGAAGTTCACTGGTGGAGGAACATGAAGTTCACTGGTGTAGTTCTGGTGGAGGAACATGAAGTTCACTGATGTAGTTCTGGTGGAGGAACATGAAGTTCACTGATGTAGTTCTGGTGGAGGAACATGAAGTTCACTGGTGTAGTTCTGGTGGAGGAACATGAAGTTCACTGGTGTAGTTCTGGTGGAGGAACATGAAGTTCACTGGTGTAGTTCTGGTGGAGGAACATGAAGTTCACTGGTGTAGTTCTGGTGGAGGAACATGAAGTTCACTGGTGTAGGAACATGAAGTTCACTGGTGTAGGACTGTTGAAGGAACATGAAGTTCACTGATGTAGTTCTGGTGGAGGAACATGAAGTTCACTGGTGTAGTTCTGGTGGAGGAACATGAAGTTCACTGATGTAGTTCTGGTGGTGGAACATGAAGTTCATTGGTGTAGTACTGTTGAAGGAACATGAATTTCACTGAGAAACACCGTAAAGGTCGTCTTGATTGAGAATACTTTGCTGGAGCAACGTTGAGTGGTTCGCTAAGAAGCGGAAATATTTACTCAAGAAACAAGAGGACCTTCGTTGGGAAGATGATAAAAGCTTAAAAAAAAGAAAGAGAGAAAAGAGAGGTGGAATTCATGTCATAATCACAGAAAAGTTTCACCTACTTATCAGTATAATTTTTTTTCTGAGGTAGCTTTAGGAAAGCGTCTCCGTAAAAATTGTCTGAAACTGTAACTGGCCACAAAGTGTGAAAGTTAAGCAAGTCCTTTACCTTGAGGAGATACGAAAGTTTTGGGCAGTGGAGAGAACGAACGTTCTGACGTATTTAGGGAGAGAATTTAATCGCACACACACACACACACATCTCTGTAGTTCTGTCTCGCATCTCTGTATTACAGCACCTGTGGCTTACGTCTATGTAGGATGCTTGACACATCCCTGCTGGACTGTTATACACATATCTCTCTAGGATAGCAACTGTCTCGCATCTCTGTCGGACTCAACCAGGTATCAACCAGGACTGTGACACATTCCTGTAGAGTAACGGTGACACATGCATCTTTGTAAAACAAGAACTTTGACACATATCTGTAAGAGAACAACGTTGACACACACACATCTCTATAGAACAGCAACTGCGACACAGATCTCTGTAGAATGTAAGCGTGGGAGGGAAGGAGAAGCTATGAATTGCCGTATATTTATAATGTGTTCTCAGCTGTGGTCTTAGACCATGCCTAGGATGTGTAGAGTTATAGACATGATTGGATCTAGCAGATATTATAGTGCCAAAATTGTTATAGGTTCGAGTAAGATCAAGAGGAACTTGATTATTAGAGTTTTTATGGACTTAAGACTTACTTAGATCTGCAATAATCACACCAATATTAGAAACATTTACAGTATATAAAATCTGGTAACACCTTACAAGTGTTATAGAGAGGTTGAGAGGGAGAGTGACCTCAGCAGCCTCTACAGAGATTGAGAGGGAGAGCGACCTCAGCAGCCTCTACAGAGATTGAGAGGGAGAGCGACCTCAGCAGCCTCTACAGAGATTGAGAGAGATGATACCTCGAGCAAACCTCTATTGGTGGAAGAGGTGGGGATGGGGGGAAGAGTGACCTGTGCCTCTTGTATAGGGGTTGAGCAAGAGGTTGCCCTGAGCAACCTCTACAGGAGTTGAGAGCCAGGGTGACACAAGTCCCTAAGGCAATCTGATCCTCCACCAAGACCTCATATCGTCACTGAAAACGCATTACTCTGCAAGCAATCAATTCCCGTTATGAGTTTACCTAATGACTCTTGATTGCATTTTCTCTCTGCTGAACACACTACTTATTTACTGATTTATTACTTATTTACACTATTTACTGAACCAATGTTATTGGGGAAATTTATTCTTAAATATCATGGCGACATTAATGAATATAATCATTATAATTATTTGAATTATAATAAAATAATAAAATAAATTAATATTCTTATTATCAAATCGGAACCATTTTCAAAGGAGAGATATTAGATATAAATGGATGTTTGTTGAGAATCAGAAGGTGGAAATGATTATAGAGGAGAGAGAGAGAGAGAGAGCGAGAGAGAGAGAGAGAGAGAGAGAGAGAGAGAGAGAGAGAGAGAGAGAGAGAGAGAGAGAGAGAGAGAGAGAGAGAGAGATTGTTGTTATAGAAATAATATCAATGTGTTCAAGTGTTCTCTTAACTCGTACATCGAGTTATTCATCATCGCACGAACACCATGCTTCTTGAAGATCACATTGATGAACATTTTGAAGTATCACCTCGACTTTGAAGAACATGTAAGGGGGAGACATCATGGCTCTCGAAGAACATACCGGAATATCACCGTGCTTAGAGAAGAACTTACGCAAGAAGCATCCTGTCTTCTGAAGAACATACGGAGAAGGAACTCTGCTTCCTGAAGAACATACGGAGAAGGAACTATGCTGCCTGAAGAACATACGGGGAAGGAACTGTGCTGCCTAAAGAACAAAGGGAAGGAACTATGCTGCCTGAAGAACATACGGGGAAGGAACTGTGCTGCCTAAAGAACATACGGGGAAGGAACTGTGCTGCCTGAAGAACATACGGGGAAGGAACTGTGCTGCCTAAAGAACAAAGGGAAGGAACTATGCTGCCTGAAGAACATACGGGGAAGGAACTATGCTGCCTGAAGAACAACTTTGCACTAACCTGCACCAGACCAATACATAGCATTATCCCGACACGGGTGACTAACCCTCCTTTCTGGATGCCTGATCAGAGACTGGGCCGCTGGGACATTGATTCCCGGAACCACCAGCAGGTAGGCGGAAGGTATATATATATAGGCCCTAATCATATAGGTTTACCAGGTGTTTATCTGACATGGCGTAAACTTGAAGCTGGTATCTTGAGAGGTTATCTTGAGATGATTTCGGGGCTTTAGTGTCCCCGCGGCCCGGTCCTCGACCAGGCCTCCACCCCCAGGAAGCAGCCCGTGACAGCTGACTAACACCCAGGTACCTATTTTACTGCTAGGTAACAGGGGCATAGGGTGAAAGAAACTTTGCCCATTGTTTCTCGCCGGCGCCTGGGATCGAACCCAGGACCACAGGATCACAAGTCCAGCGTGCTGTCCGCTCGGCCGACCGGCTCCCTATATATCATATCTCTACCTTCCCATCCTCCATATTCTCTGATATGGTATACTGGGAATATACCTTAAGTTGGGGATGGTCTCGGACCTCTCCATCAGGGATATCCCAGCATATCCCAACCTGGGATATGATCGCCAGTAGCACATTCCCTTAAGAGAAATACAAATATAATTTAAATAGTTCCCGGCGCAAGACCGAAGTGAATTATTGTGAAAAATTTTGCAGGATTTTTTTTTTCCCACGGACGGACAGTAACCAACGCACAATCACTCGATTCACGAACGACCTCGGACGAAGGAGAGTAACCAACGGTCGTTCATTTGACGGCCGAAACACGCGAGTTTGGCTGTGCGCAACGCCAGCGGAGGGTGGAACTAACCGACCCCAATCTTTCTTCCGTTGAAATCGCCTCCGCCTCCGCCAGTTCAAAACGCCGCCAGTTCACCGCCCCGTGGCAATAGATCTGTCACCGAAGGGTGTTTAGGGCTGAGCTCTTGGCAGGGAAAACCGGGAACTTGCGGAGGAAAGTCAGCTGGGGGACACGCCATGTTCAGTTGACATTTATGACGTCATCAGTTGCGTTCTAGTGGATCCATCTTCCGGATCGACTCACAAGATCCGCTGGCGATTCGTGTTAGTTTGCAATACTGGAGAGTAGAGCAGGTTTTAATGCACTCTGCGACAACAAATTAAGGGCGCTAATTCTGAGGTCTTCAGGGCACACAAATACGCTAGGTCCAGGCTTTTGGTAGCCAGGTTTGAATATTATTGGTTAATGCGCAGCTCATTCTCTTGATTTGTCACTCCTTAAAAAGCAGAAACGTATGAACCCAACTACCAAGTCCTATGCTTAGAAGACGTGAATATTTGTAAGCTGTTATTTTTCTTAATAGGCTGCGTTTGTAATATTAATTAAGATACCATAAGAAACGTTCATTTAGTTGAGAGGACGGGTTACAATACTGTGTTTGGAATTCTAAAATATATTTTAATATTTAAGCCTATATAATTTTTGAAAATATTCAAAAGTGCGTTTAGTCTGTAATTCTTCATAAATTTCGAATCTGGTACAAGCCAATGGATGTAAATAATTATTGAATGTAATTCTCTAATAAGTAAAATAATTATTGAATTCAATAACATCCAATTCAATTTCTTGCTTTATTATGCACCCGATACGCATCCCTTGGGCGGTGGTGGAAAGAGTTACAGAGGTAACTAATGGGTTCGGGAACTGAATTGATTAGTTCATTTAGCTAAGCAAGTGAAAATCTTTTGAAGCTAGTTACACAATTGTTAATGTTACATACACATTTACACACACACACACACACACATATATATATATATATATATATATATATATATATATATATATATTATATATATATTGCTTACTGTAAGTAATGCATGCACATGACTGTAAAGCTGCCGCCCAGTTGGGTGGGTGTGGAGCACATGACTGTAAAGCTGCCGCCCAGTTGGGTGGGTGTGGAGCACATGACTGTAAAGCTGCCGCCCAGTTGGGTGCGTGTGGAGCACATGACTGTAAAGCTGCCGCCCAGTTGGGTGGGTGTGGAGCACATGACTGTAAAGCTGCCGCCCAGTTGGGTGGGTGTGGAGCACATGACTGTAAAGCTGCCGCCCAGTTGGGTGGGTGTGGAGCACATGACTGTAAAGCTGCCGCCCAGTTGGGTGGGTGTGGAGCACATGACTGTAAAGCTGCCGCCCAGTTGCGTGGGTGTGGAGCACATGACTGTAAAGCTGCCGCCCAGTTGGGTGGGTGTGGAGCAAGACTAGAAACTGTGTGACTCACCATAGATGTAAAGTGCCCTGTATAGTGACTGTTGTGAGCCTCTTGTTGAATCACTTGTGATACAAAAAGATTATCGATACTGTATGTATATATATATATATATATATATATATATATATATATATATATATATATATATATATATATATATATATATATATATATATATATATATATGCAATTGACGATCGATCACTAAACACTGATCATTTGTATGCGGAAAAACCACAAAGAAATGGAGAAGAGAGATGAACGTTTCGACTCGCGAAAGTCGTTGTCAACATCAGACTCAATGATGTTGAGTCTGATGTTGACAACGACTTTCGCGAGTCGAAACGTTCATCTCTCTTCTCCATTTCTTTGTGGTTTTTCCGCATATATA
>WNGS01165339.1:1219118-1224686 GCA_020271785.1 Procambarus virginalis
GAAGCATCAAGAAATATGGGCCAATAGGCCCTCTGCAGTTACTTCCATTCTTACCTTCAATACCCATTGTTTCGTGTTCTATCCTGTGTTGAAATGTTTTGTTCACCTCATCCAAAACTGTTGTAACATATCACCTCACCCAAAATGCGGGTATAAAAAGAAAGCTGTTTAAATCATAGCATAAGTAAGAACTCTGTTTAGTGTTTTCAGGTTATAGTTGTGTGTGTGAAACTAAAAGTCTTTGAAAATGTAATAAGTTATTACGAAACGCGTTCAAGTGTCGCGTCAGACTAGAAATAAAAATGAATTTGGAGAATTGATTTTTCAATTACCATCAACAGTGAAAAGAAACATAAGAAATATTGAGAAAATTCGTGTTTAGATTATTTATCTTACGTTTTCGGTCATATTTAATAATATATATATATATATATATATATATATATATATATATATATACATATATACATGCATACAATGAAATCACATTAACCTGATTTCGTAAGGAAATTATTTGGAACCACGAGGAGGAGGATTCGAACCTGCACACTCGCTAGACCACCACACCACGACACGGTAAAAGCAATGCAACCAGGGATTCACCTGAATACTCTATGGGTCCTGAGGCTTCCAACTGAAGCCCAATCGGTGTTTCCCCACATCCCCCCCCCCAACTCCAACTCCCCCCCCCCGACCCCCACCCCTCCCGCATGCACTCGTGTAGAGAAGCGTTCGAGGTTGCACTCGCGGACCACACCCAGAGTGCGTGTGACGATCCAAGCACTTATATATTCATCAAGCTGTGTGAACTCATCATAAAGAGGAAGGATTTACACTTAGTACAGCTTAAAAGGCCACAGTATTGACATGGAGGATGGTGAGAAATGTTGCGTCTATCTGCAAGGAGTTATACTCATTATATCAGACAAGAAACTATGCCTAGGGGGGGGGTTATACTCAACATATCAGACCTGAAGACATGTTCTACGATTCGCAAAACGTTCTAAATATCTACGTTTTTTTCTTGTGTTTATTTGCTTCATAAATCTACAAGAGATGAGAGAATAGTGTACACGTTCTGCGATTATTAGTAATGTATAACGATTATTTTATTGTGCTTATTTCCTTTATTTTCCTGTTACTTCTTCGATCTCTGGCTATTATTGGCCTGATTTAGATACCAAAAATATCTAGAGTGAACCGCCGCTTTGGCCTGAGTGTTTCTATGTGTGTTGTGCTTTTATTCCTGGTGTTATTATGTCTGTTTGTTCCTCCGTCTGTTGGCTCCGTCTGTCTGTTGCTCCGTCTGTCTGTTGCTCCGTCTGTCTGTTGCTCCGTCCGCCTGTTGCTTCGTCTGTCTGTTGCTCTGTCCGTCTGTTGCTCCGTCCGTCTGTTGCTCCGTCTGTCTGTTGCTCCGTCTGTCTGTTGCTCCGTCTGTCTGTTGCTCCGTCTGTCTGTTGCTCCGTCTGTCTGTTGCTCCGTCTGTCTGTTGCTCCGTCTGTCTGTTGCTCCGTCTGTCTGTTGCTCCGTCTGTCTGTTGCTCCGTCCGTCTGTTCCTCCGTCCACCTGTTCCTCCGTCCACCTGTTCCTCCATCCATCTGTTCCTCCGTCCATCAGCTTCATTATCATGTTCCTTTTCTTCTTCCTTATTCTTATTTTCCTCTTCTTCTTCCTCCCCATTCTCATCTCTTCTTCTAACTCTCCTTCATCTTCGGCTCCAGCCTCTCCTTTTCCTTCTTCACCCGGCTAAACCAATCTAAAAATTCCAACTTTCAGAACTCTCACAGAGAAAGGAACGATGAGAATAAAATAAAGCATTTTCACTAATTCTGGCACAGCCTGAGCTAGATAGGCACTATGTGGCACTTGGGGCTTTTAACCAAATTACCAGAGTCTTGCCCACACGCGCGGGAAGAGAATCCGTGCCTGGGGGGCCAACTGGCAAGGAATCTTATTACAGGAAGAAACTTGACAATAAGGAATTCAACTAGCCTATTATATAGCCTTAAATGTTTTGAGTTCTGCGGTTCTTGCAGGTTCAACTTACCGGAAAATAGATTAATTGAAATAATAATAATACTAATATTAATAATAATATAAACCAATCACAATGGCGAGATATCAGTGAGAAAATTGTTTGGAGCAATGTGGAGCTTTGGTGGAGAGCTCCATTACCGACAGGTCAGAGGTCAGGTCATTACCCTACCGACCAAAGTGTTGGTCGGGTATTCGTAAAAATCTGGTTGTGGCACCAGTTGGAGCCTCCCGACTCTCCTTGGGGGCTCAGTAGAGTTGCGGGTTGAACACCTTTGTGTCTTGTCGTGGCCGAGTGGATGAAAGCAAGCGTCTTGTATCCACTGAAACGCTGGTTCGAATCCAGCATTGAGTCAACTGAATTTCTCAATGATAATAAGCTAATCCAGCCACGCACCGGTTATAGGCCCATGCTTGAGAAACTCCCGGTCATCCTTGCAGCCTAAACAGAAGATAATCCACTAGGCGTAAAACCTGTACTTGAGGTCGATCTCGAACCCATTGTTGATGTGACGACTTATATGAATTTTGTAACTAGCTCATCAAGATTGTAACTTGCTTAGCTAAATGAATTGTGGGGTTCAGTCCCTGAGCCCATTATGTGCCTCTGTAACCCTTTCCACTACCGCCCACAAGATGGTATGGGGTGCATAATAAATGAACTAAACTAAAAAAAAAAACTGTGCTCTCTTCTAACATCAACGGGTTCCAAACAATCATTGGATACATAATCCTACGTATGGATACACATCCATGGATACATAACAGAAAGGAGTAAAGGGTAAATTCAGAGAGCATATTTCGCCCCCTGTAAGGTAACTAATAATTAAATCCTACTAAACTCACTCTTATATATGTCTAACTTTCACTTGAAACAATGAAGCCAAACTTCGTATATCACGTGACCCCGATAATTTCTTTCATAAGTCAACAAACTTAATCACAAACCAGTATTTACCCAGGTCTTTTCTGAATGCAGACGTATCTGATTTGCATCCATTTCGTCGTTTATTTGTGTTGCTTAATTTAACACCATATGTACACACCTCTTTCTTATTCCCTTTCATCCGTTTGTAATACTTCAATTACACTTTTCTTCTACAAAATATTAACGAAGCCTCCCTATAATCTGTCACAAGCGAGGCTTCTAATTCATGTAATTCATTTTGTTACTTTTCTCTTCACACCTTCATGTAAAATGATGTACTATAGTACAGAGACCAGAACTGCATACTCTAAATAGGAGCAAACAACGGAACCTATTACTAGGAGACCGAATAAGGCTAACGAATAATATTAGATGTCTGGTTGCTAACGGTTCTAGATATATAACTCCCAGCATCCTACTTGCTGATTCCGAACATCTACACATTAATCTTTTGGAAAAGATTAATGCGTAAATGTTGCCGAAGAGGCTCCTGAGTTGTGTCCGAAATATTCAGTCTTACGCGTCCTTGTGTTCAGAAAATAGTTGGTTCCTATTCCCATTGATTAGTGCGCTATTGCGCTTCTATTTTATTGATCTTTTGACCTAATAATGGTAAAAATAAAAATATAATAATTAAAATAATAAGGTATATATCAAGTAAATAAATGGTAGTAAATTAATCAAAAAATGATTGAGCATGGATTAATTGTAGGTGATGAGCATGATAACAAACGCTCATAATAAATAATTTAATTATTAGTCAGTTAATTAAATGGTTATAACAGATTATTAATGATCTGAGAATCATGATTAGTAAGATTCCTTACTAATTATGACTCAGATCATTTTCACATTCAGATTGGCCAGTTTCAGCAATGTGCGGCTGATGTCTCAGTACGCTTAGGCCTACAGCTGTCAGGATCAAACTACATTGATCCAATCCTACATCCTCCAATCTTCCGTCAGCTTGTAAAGCTTATATTAATCGCCTGAATTTATTTTCTTATCGCTTGGGTATTCGTAAATGTTGCTGTTCAAACCTGATTGATTGATTGATAAAGATTAAGCCACCCAAGAGGTGACACGGGCATGAATACCCCGTAAGTGGTGGCCCTTTTGAGCCATTACCAGTATCAAGAGCTGATACTGGAGATCTGTGGAGGTGCGACTGCACCCTGCGTGACGGGAGATGTCTCCCGTCTGTTCAAACCTGTGTTTACATTTTGTATATGTATTGGAAATACAAACAATTCAAGACATGTCCATAGACAAACACACGCACATATATACAGGCAGAAATAGAGACACAGAACATGTTCAGTGACACATATGCATACATACACACAGACACGAACACAAAGGCTGACATATAAACAAACACAGAAGCGAATACAGACACAAACGTACCTTAAAAAAACACACAAACACACAGACAAAAACAGAGAGACAGAAGCACACGCGAACACACAAACACTCTTGCAGTCACTTCTCTATCGCTCGGGTTGATGATGATATCCTCATAATGCAGCCAGAGTTTGCCAGTGCAGACTACTGATCACATGGCCCTGTATGACTACCCATCCTGTGTGGTGGGGATCTGTAGCATTACTTAGCTAGGTCTTGACACACTCTGTACTTCCCCTTCATAGTCTAGGGCAGCTATACACACATGCGGATGTACTTAAGAGGTTAGCGCACACACACACACACACACACACACACACACACACACACACACACACACACACACAGTACCTAGTTGTACTCACCTAGCACTACTAGGTAAGTACAACTAGATGAGTACACACACACACACACACACACACACACACACACTATCCCGGACACCACGAGCGTAGCTCTCATCCTGTAACTACACTTAGGTAATTACACACACACACACACACACACACACACACACACACACACACACACGCACACACACACACACACACACACCACACAGTGTTCAAGCACCAGTGTACCTGCTCCAGACTATCCAAACTACGGGCTCACCATAGCCCGTGCTACTTGGAACTTTTTGTTCCAAGTAGCTGAATCTAAAACAACAACAACAACAACAACTAGCCAAAGCGAGGCTGGGCAGTCTGCGATAAATAACATAATTCCAAAAATTCCTCATCGCAAGAACGAATTATCTATTGAACAAAAAATTATTAATTGCAGAACTTGTTAAGTTGTTACTATTATAAAATCTGTGAATATATTGACGCCAAATATCCAAAAAGAGTGACGTAAAAGATTTACATGAGCTACAAACATACCAACGTAAATATATCCATAATCAAAGCCAAAATAACCAAACATTATATAATATCAATATAACCAAGGATTCAAAGCCAAAATAGCCAAATACTTCAAACATTAATATATTTACCGTAAATTAACACCACGCAATTTTACGCAATTTTCTCAAAAACCTTCTCAATTAGCTAGATCTATAGCCCCATTTTCAACGAGAATAGACTAGGTCTATAGGCCTAATTTCAACGTCAATAACAATATATATATATATATATATATATATATATATATATATATATATATATATATATATGTTATTATATATGACCGAAAAATAAGAT
>WNGS01165339.1:1235602-1243102 GCA_020271785.1 Procambarus virginalis
AGAGATTGCATTGTGCTCTAGTCAGAGATAATGACATTTCGCTGTTTATGAAATGAGGGGAGGAAATGGATAGTGGCTACTGCCTCGCCTCCCTACAGCAGCGGCCAGGGGTGGTCAAGGCTCCCTGGGTTATAAGAGATGTGTAGTAAAGATTACCGGCTGTTAGAGTCTAACCCCCAATAAGTGTAAGGCAACGAAGATGGGAAACCGCAAGAAATCTACTCCATTAAGAAAAGACAATTACAGAAAACGGAAAAAGGCTAGGATTTCAGCAGTGACACCAGCATATATAAAAGTCATGGTATAGGTAGCACATGGGAAACTGTCCAACATGCGAACGACATTTAAATTTCTAAATATAGACTTAAAAGACAGCCTACACGGCCTAGACCTAGGGAAAACTAGCACCAGAGTATGCAGCAATTGCTTGGGTTCCTCATCTCCTTAAGAACAAAATTCAACTAGAAAGCGGAGTGGCTTACCACTATAGTGCCTTAATTTAATTTAAGAGGACTGAACTATGAGGATATTTTAAACGAATTCAATTTCACAACCTTACAGGATAGAAACAGCAGAGGAAGATATGATCACTACATATAAAATTTGTAGGGGGAAGAGACAAGGTGAGAAAGGACAGCCTATTTAAATTTAAATAAAATTGGACAAGACACAGATGGCACCTAGAAAAGCAAATGACTGAAATGCGGAAGAAATCTAAGGAAATACTCGTACCATATACAGGTGATCAACAAGTGGAAAGCACAGAAATAAGAAGTTGTGGAAGCCACCTCCATTCCACAATTTTAAAAGCAGATACGACAAAGAAATCAAACGTCCAGACAGTTAAAATGTTCACTCGGTACAGAAGAGGCAAGAAGGGAGATAATGAGATGTAGACCTGTGTTCTCCATCATCAGTTAATGAGACGAGTCGAGACTAATGAGGATTGTAATATTCTCCAAGATGACTCAGGCAAGCTGCAGAGGTGGTCCGATAAATGGTCTCTGGAGTTCATCATCAGCAAGTGTAAGGTGATGGGAATGGGAAGACGTGACAGGAGACCAAAAGGACAGTACACACACTGAAGGGAAGCTTCCTCTATGTAAAGATCAGAGAAAAAGACCTGGGAGTGGATACAAGACAAAGTCTTACTCCGGAGGCAGGTATATATAGGACAACATCAGCAGCAGACTGTTCACTCGCTGAAGGTCAAAACATCTAAGGAGGACCTACGTGAGACCAGTTCTAGAGTAGGCAGTTCCATCGTGGAGTCTCCTCCTCAAGAAGCCCATAATGAAACTAGAAAAGGAATTGAGGTTAACAGCGAGGCTCGTCCCTGAATTGCGAGGGATGTGGTATGAGGGAAGTACTGGACCTGAGTCTCTAGAACAGAAGAGAAAGATAACGGAGACATGGTAGATGCATATAAAGTACTTAGGGGGGATTGGACAGTGAATAAAGATATGTTTACAATGTATTCAGATTGTACAAGAGTGCATGAGCACATGCCAGCGAGGTATACGTGTCACAGAAATGTTAGAAAGATACCTTTAATCGTACGTGAAGAAGGGAAAAAAAATTAACTAATTGATCAGGTTATAGTAGCTAACCCCATTCATAATTTCAAAAGTAGATATGAAAAATAAATAGGTCGGAAATCACTGCATTGGACAGGCCGGCTGGTGGAAAGGCGGGGCCCAAGTGCTAAAACTCCGATTCTGCAGACACAATAGGAATAGATGAGTATAGGAATCACCACCACCACAACCTCTGCCACCATCACCACTCCTAGTGCCGCCACAACCACCACTACCCCACACAATCCCTGTTGTTTGTTGTTAAAAGATTCGCTACCTGGAACAAGAAGTTCCAAGTAGCACGGGCTATGGTGAGCCCGTAGTGGATGTTACACAATCCCTACTGCCGAAGTCCCCACCGGGAACCACCCCCACATACCCACCACCGGGAACCACACACACATACCCACCACCGGGAACCACACACACATACCCACCACCGGGAACCACACACACATACCCACCACCGGGAACCACACACACATACCCACCACCGGGAACCACTCCCACATACCCACCACCGGGAACCACACACACATACCCACCACCGGGAACCACCCCCACATACCCACCACCGGGAACCACACACACACATACCCACCACCGGGAACCACACACACATACCCTCCACCGGGAACCACACACACATACCCACCACCGGAACCACACACACATACCCACCACCGGGAACCACTCCCACATACCCACCACCGGGAACCACACACACATACCCACCACCGGGAACCACTCCCCACATACCCACCACCGGGAAACACCATCTCCCTGTGCCCCTCTCTCTCTCTAGCTCTTCACACCCCTCTTGTTCTCCCGGTAATGCTGTTGGAAGGTTGGGCTCGGTGTTCATGGGAGTCATTAGCCGTGTAGCGCGCGCTAAGAGGATTCAGAAGATACCCGTAAAAGAGGGTCCTTCGGAACGCCAATTTGAACCTGACTATGTTGCCGGAAAAATTATGATGTTGGGTGATAGTCAAGAGGTTTTTTTTTTTAAGAGGGGAAACGAGAAGAAATGAAAGAGAAAATGCGAACTGTCACACACACACACACACACACACACACACACACACACACACACACACACACACACACACACACACACACACACACACACACACACACACACACAGACACACACACACACACACACACACACACACACACACACACACACACACACACACACACACACACACACACACACAAAACTGAAACAAAGCCCAATAAAAAGCTAACTGCTCGACAAAGCCCACAGCAAATTTCCAGATATGCAACATTAAAACTCTCTTTTTCTAAATAGTGCGCCAGTGAAGCACCAGAGACGCGCCGGAGTGGACTGCAGTTGTGGTCGACTCCGCCTCCACACCTGCATGCCAAATTTCAGTCGAGGTGTACCAGGTAATTACAAGACCTGTGTGAACATTTAATGTTGCTCTCGCGTTGGTGTACTCACCGTGTTGTGCTTGCGGGAGTTGAGCTCTGGCTCTTTGGTCCCGCCTTTCAACTGTCAATCAACTGGTGTACAGATTCCTGAACCTACTGGGCTCTATCATATCTACATTTGAAACTGTGTATGGAGTCAGCCTCCACCACATCACTGGCTAATGCATTCCATCTGTTAACTACTCTGACACTGAAAAAAATTCTTTCTAATGTCTCTGTGGCTCATTTGAGTACTAAGTTTTCACCTGTGTCCCCTTGTTCGTGTTCCACTCGTGTTAAAGAGTTTGTCTTTGTCCATCCTGTCAATTCCCCTGATAATTTTGAAGGTGGTTATCGTGTCTCCCCTTACTCTCTGTTTTCCATGGATGTGAGTTTCAGCTCCTTTAGCCTTTCCTCGTAGCTCATTCCTCTCAGTTCCGGGACGAGCCTGGTGGCATACCGCTGAATCTTCTCTAACTTTGTCTTGTGTTTAACTAGGTATGGACTCCAGGCTGGAGCTGCATACTCCAGGATTGGTCTTACATAAGTGGTATACAGGGTCCTGAACGATTCCTTACACAAGTTTCTAAAGGCAGTTCTTATGTTGACCAGTCTAGCATATGCCGCTGATGATATTCTTTTGATGTGGGCCTCTGGGGACAGGTTCGGTGTGATATCAACCCCCCCAGATCTTTCTCTTTATTTGACTCTTGCAGGATTTCACCTCCCAGATGGTACCTTGTGTTCAGCCTCCTGCTCCCTTCGCCTAATTTCATTACCTTACACTTTCCTGAGATGAAGTTTAGCAGCCATTTTCTAGACCATTCCTCCAGTTTATCCACGTCATTGTGTAGTCTCCGTCTATCTTCATCCGTCTTGATTCTTCTCATAATTTTTGCATCATCAGCAAACATTGAGAGGAATAAGTCTATACCCTCCGGAAGATTGTTTACATATATTAGAAATAGGATGGGTCCAAGTACTGAGCCCTGTGGGACTCCGCTGGTGACATCTTGCCACTCTGATGTCTCCCCCCTCACCGTTACTCGCTGTTTCCTGTTGCGTAAGTACTCCCTTATCCACTGGAGCACCTTCCCTTTTACTCCTGCCTGTTGCTCCAACTTTTTTAACAGCCTTTTATGGGGTATTGTGTCAAAGGTTTTCTGGCAGTCCAGGAAAAAGCAGTCGGCCCACCCTTCTCTTTCCTGCCTAATTTTTGTTGCCTGGTCATAGAATTCTATTAAACCTATGAGGCACGAATTACCATCTCTGAACCCATGCTGGTGGTGTGTTACAAAGTTATTTCCCGCCAGGTGCTTTACGAGCCTTTTCCTTTCGATCTTCTCCATCACCTTGCATGGTATACAAGTTAGGGAAACTGGCCTGTAGTTCAGTGCCTCTTGCCTGTCACCCTTCTTGTATATTGAGACTACGTTAGCTGTCTTCCAACTTTCTGGTAAGTCTCCTGTTTAATTTGTGTGTGTGTGTGTGTGTGTGTGTGTGTGTGTGTGTGTGTGTGTGTGTGTGTGTGTGTGTGTGTGTGTGTGTGTGTGTGTGTGTGTGTGTGTGTGTGTGTGTGTGTGTGTGTGTTTGCACCTCATCTCAGAAGACGACATCTCATTTCAAACGAATCTCCTCCACCGTGGGACGCCAGTGGCCTCACACCTCTCAAGAAGGTCCAGTTCTAGAACCTTGGGAGACTTCAACGACACCCAGAACTAATTTCTATTCAACAACAAAAACCACAACAGTCCCAACAAATACAGCAACACAATCAGACCCACACAACTCTGACTGCAAGCCTATATCTCTCAAGCTGTAAGCTACCTTCAGGACAGCATCCCTTCACTAATGTCCTGGACGAAGGCCACCACTGATGGGGCACCATACCCTCGCCTGAGTTACAGTTACAACTTTTAACAAGTAAAAGTCTCTCGCAACAACAACAAAAATCGACAAATCAAGTTTGATAAAATTACAGCTCTGCCCTACAAATGGCTCCAGCCTCGCCCCGTACCCACCGTCACTGCTTTTAACATGAGTAAAAAAGTATATACAAAATAAAGGATATGTTAAGACCAGGCTATAAAAATGAACTGAAGCGAAATAAGAGCTTTCAGCTTCTAAAATACATGTTAGCATCCCTCGCCTTTAAACCTGCGTACCCCTTAAAGAGTTTATGTAATAACAAAGGAGTAGATGAGAGTGAGGGTGGGAGTGTGGAGAAGGAGGGGTTGAGGAGTGTGAGTGGTTGGGGAGAGGGGGTATGTGTGAGGGGGGTATGAGAGAGGGGGGTAAGTGAGAGTGGTTGGGGAGAGGTTAGTGAGAGGGGTGATGATGGTGGGGAGTAAACACGGGCACCTCAGGAAGGAGGTAGAGAGTGCTGTATCAGATTTTCCACCATATTGACACACTTAATGTTAGTCATTTGAGGCCATTACCAGCCACGGTCTGTAATTATATTCTCTCTCTCTCTCCTCCCTCCCTCTCTCTCTCTCTCTCTCTCTCTCTCTCCTCTCTCTCTCTCTCTCTCTTCTCTCTCTCTCTCTCCCTCTCTCTCTCTCTCTCTCTCTCTCTCTCTCTCTCTCTCTCTCTCTCTCTCTCATACACACACATCACATCGTCGGTAATTTTGTAAGTGTACATCTTACAGGATGTAAGAGGCTACCTCTTCGATGTTGGCTCGGCCAGCAGGTATTATGGATGGAGGAAGATCTCTCTATCCAGAAGAAGGTAAGATGTACCAAGCTAGTAATCTCGGCGGTGTTACTCGGAGGAGAAATTGGTATGTCTCAGTTATGTCTCATCTTCTAGTGTCATTGTGTCTATCGCTAATTTCCAAGTCGGTGGTCTCAGTATGTCTCAGATGGTGGTCCAGGAGAGTGTAGAAACGATCGGTGTGTGATCTTCGATGGCCCCTCACAGAATGCCTGGTCGACGACCGGGCCAGTGGGGTCGTTAAGCCCCGAAATCACCTCAAGGTAACCTCAAAGATCCTCGGTGCTTTGGAAGAGTCGGACGTCTTAAAAGAGATATACATATGTCATTGTTTCCTATCTAACAAGCTCGCTGGTGATGCCAATGGGCATGATAAAAACATGGGAGCGATATTTGTCTCATTCAGGAGCATTTAGCGTGGGGTCTGGAGTGTTTTTTTTTTTCTTAAGCAACTGGTGTTAGTCTTGCCCTTGCGGCAGAAAGTCGACTCTATCGTGTGGTTGGTGTCGGGAGAGGAAGGGGCAGGTCGCGTTTCTGTCAGTGACCACTTTCAAGACTCCTCCGTTATTTTTGCGAGATGTTGAAAAGAAGTTCCAGTTGAACAGGTGGGGCAGATACAGTAGTCATGGTCAGAATGCCGACAGCTTCGTGCAACAGTCTGGCGGACCAGACAGTCAGCCAGGAGGCTAGCTGCTGGGCAGACACCGTGAGACTGATTCTCGGAAACTCATCAAGGTAACATCATGATAACATCAAGATAACATCAAGGTATCCGTAAGATAACATCAAGGTAACCACAATGCAACCCTCAAGATATGAAGAAAACATAAAGAAAATATCAAGGTAAACTTAAGGTAACTGCAAGATAACGTCAACATAACCAATCCCTGGCCACTGAAAAATCCGCTTCTGATATCACTGTTCGGTTATTATAAGTTAGGAAATTCTACGAACTTGTTGTGTTATCTTGGGTGCGACAGTACTCACGCACTCATCGTCTGGGCTCGTTGAGTGCAGATAGTATTCACACACTCATCATATGAGGTCACTTGAGTGCGAGAGGTCACACTCGAACCTGTCACTCTAAATTCCACTGCGAGAGTACACTCGTACTCATCACTATAGCATCTTGAATACGATTGGATATACTCGTACCCATCATCTGAGTGCCAGAGTACACGAGTACCCATCATCTGAGTGCCAGAGTACACTCGTACCCATCATCTGAGTGTGAGAGTACACTCGTACCCATCATCTGAGTGCCAGAGTACACGAGTACCCATCATCTGAGTGTGAGAGTACACGAGTACCCATCATCTGAGTGCCAGAGTACACGAGTACCCATCATCTGAGTGCCAGAGTACACGAGTACCCATCATCTGAGTGTGAGAGTTCACTCGTACCCATCATCTGAGTGCCAGAGTACACGAGTACCCATCATCTGAGTGTGAGAGTTCACTCGTACCCATCATCTGAGTGCCAGAGTACACGAGTACCCATCATCTGAGTGTGAGAGTTCACTCGTACCCATCATCTGAGTGCCAGAGTACACGAGTACCCATCATCTGAGTGTGAGAGTTCACTCGTACCCATCATCTGAGTGCCAGAGTACACGAGTACCCATCATCTGAGTGTGAGAGTACACTCGTACCCATCATCTGAGTGCCAGAGTACACGAGTACCCATCATCTGAGTGTGAGAGTTCACTCGTACCCATCATCTGAGTGCCAGAGTACACGAGTACCCATCATCTGAGTGTGAGAGTTCA
>WNGS01165339.1:1246958-1266258 GCA_020271785.1 Procambarus virginalis
TATAATGAGGAACATGTGAATATTCATTATAATACCCATTGCAATGGGGGATTACTGAAATACTAACATTAACCTAAATTCAATATTTGGTCGAGAAAAAGTAATGAAAATTGACTCCTTTTTCCACTGTGCCATTCCATTAGCAGTAAATAGGTACCTGGGAGTTAGACAGCTGCTACCGGCTGTTTCCTGAGGGTGGGGGTGGGGGGGGGTAACAAAAGAGGCCTGGTCGAGGACCGGGCCGCAGGGACGTTCAGCCCCGAAATAAAAAATCTCAAGATAACCTCAAGGTACCCCGTCAGTTTGAATCAAACCAAACAGTTAACGATTTATCACACTTAATAAACAAAATTTAAATAAATGCAATTACGACTGCTACATAATTACAGTCAGAGATATCAAAATCTTTCAAAGCACCAAATACTACGATCATCAAACTGCAATATTTGCTTCACTTTGATTCGAAAACCCTATATTACATTGCCACATAACGTAACCCATATTTGACAGCTTTTAATAACGAGAATTCCTATGATATGGTAACCCTGAGAACCTTCAATATCAAATAATGTAGAGAAGCTTGACCCATTGCCTGTGTTGGATACTCGTGTGCACGCCAATAATAGTGACTTCGTAAATCTGATCTTTCTGGTCCAAGGAGATCCAAGAAGATCCAAGGAGATCCATCCACTGTTTTCATCATGAAATATCTTATATCATGGAATTATATAATTATTGTAGTTACTGCTGAAGGTAAACAGACTTTAATACTTGGAGATTCTCAGACACTGGAAGCTACTTGGAGGTCCAGAGTCACTGGAAGCTACCAGGAGGTCCTGAGTCACTGGAAGCTACCAGAGGTCCAAAGACACTGTAAGCTACCAGAGGTTCAGAGTCACTGTAAGCTACCAGAGGTCCAGAGCCACTGTAAGCTACCAGAGGTCCAGAGTCAATGTAAGCTACCAGGAGGTCCAGAGCCACTGGAAGCTACCAGAGGTCCAAAGACACTGTAAGCTACCAAAGGTCCAGAGACACTGTAAGCTACCAGAGGTCCAGACTCACTGTAAGCAACCAGAGGTCCAAAAATTCGTAATTAGGTCGCCTGATCAGTTTGTGTTTGCTCCATTCTTCTCAGACCGAATCACTTGGGGTGGAAGGTAGAGCGACGGTCTCGTTTCATGCAGGTCGACGTTCAATCCCCGACTGTCCAAGTGGTTGGGCACCATTCCTTTCCACCTGTCCCATCCCAAATCCTTATCCTGACCCCTTCCCAGTGCTATATAGTCACAATGGTTTGGTGCTTTTTCCCCTGATAATTCCCTTCCTCCCTCCATTCCTCTCGACAGAACCTTGTTGACACTAGCAAGCTTAGCAACACAACAATACACACACAGATCACACTAGTCTGATGCATCAAATGAACAAATCCACAAGGGCCGTGACGAGGATTCGAACCTGCATCCGGAAGCATCCCAGACACTGCCTTAATCGACTCCCGCCAAACTCACACCGAAACTACGACGTTGGTACAACGTTCGAACAAGTTTTAACACCTAACCAGTTATAAGAACCAATATAGCAAGTTGTAACAACGTTCTAATACGTCATAAACACGTTAAGCCAAGATGTAACAACTTTATTACAAGTTGTAACAAGCGGAAAATCGAAACTGTTTCGGTTTGTGTTTTTTGTGACTGAGTCTCAGGAGACTCAGTCTATTAAGGCAGTGTCTTGGATGCTCCCGGACGCAGGTTCGAATCCTCGTCACGGCTCTTGTGGATTTGTACAAACAACAGTGCTGAGTCCCCAAGTCTTTGCGAAGTGGTTACAGTGCACTGTATCGCGGGCCTCTGCTCGAGTCTCTCGATACAGTGCACTGTAATGCAATGCTGCTGCTCTCTGTGTTCTCTGTTACAGATCCTTATTGATCATACATGATGAGCTTTAGTCGTGAGTCAGAGATCCACGTGGATCTCCTTGGATCGCCGGATTGTTTCAAGCGCAGTCTAGACAAATGTACGAGTTTGGTTGGATATAAATAGAGGTTACTTCTTATGGGTCAATAGGCATTCCAGAATTATCTTTATTATAATGTTAAGTTTTTTTCACGATTGGAATAAGGATTTTTTTTTTTTGGGGGGGGGAGGGGGGAATAAGGATTCATCTGTCTCATCTATGTCTCATGGGGGACTCTAAGACGCCTGTACTCGTTTATCTTGAACACAATGATCCGTCAAACTATTAGTGGAAAGCTGATATGTGTGTGTGTGTGTGTGTGTGTGTGTGTGTGTGTGTGTGTGTGTACTCATCTATTTGTGCTGCAGGATCGAGCAGTGGCTCTTGGATCCCGCCTTTCTAACCGCCGGTTGATTAAAGCAATGACTCCTGTCGTATTTCCCTATCATAACTAGATTTAAAATTCTGAATAGAGTTTGCTTCCACAACCTGTTCCTTAAGTGCATTCCATTTTCCCACTACTCTCACGCTAAAAGAAAACTTCCTAACATCTCTATGACTCATCTGAGTTTCCAGCTTCCACCCATGTCCCCTCGTTCTGTTACTATTCCGTGTGAACATTTCGTCTATTTCCATTCTGTCAATCTGAGTATTTTATATGCTCCTGTCATATTCCCCCTCTCCCTCCTTTTTTTTCTAGTGTCGTCAGGTTTAGTACCTTCAGTCGCTCTTCTTACCCTATCCCTCGTTGCAAACTTCTGAAAATGTGTGTGTGTGTGTGTGTGTGTGTGTGTGTGTGTGTGTGTGTGTGTGTGTGTGTGTGTGTACTCACCTAATTGTGCTTGCGGGGTTGAGCTTTGGCTCTTTGGTCCCGCCTCTCAACTGTCAATCAACTGTGTGTGTGTGTGTGTGTGTGTGTGTGTGTGTGTGTGTGTGTGTGTGTGTGTGTGTGTGTGTGCACATGCGTGCGTGCGTGCTTAGCAAGAGTTATTTTCTCTCCCTAGTGATCTTTGGTTGAAGATGTGTAATTTGACCATCATGAATATGCAAGTCCACCACTGAAGCAGAGGGAGAGAACTGCCAGGTCCGAAGTCAAGAAAAATGCTACTAGTTACAATTTTAGAGTCCAAGATGCACAGCAAGTTGCGAAACAAGAAACATCCCTGCAGAACTCGCAACAAAAAATGCCGTAAAGTTACCAGACTCAATGGTGCAATCCAAGGTCAGTTTACAGCTGCAGAGAGAGAGAGAGAGAGTGTGTAAGACTTACGTCGGAAACAACAAAATAACTTTATGAACAAAAATTGAAATATATCAAATTCTAGTTTACAAAATGTAGATTCCCAACAGAACGGAGGTGATTCCTCCCTAGGAAAGGTAGGAGAGGGAGCACCTGAGGTAAAACAGGTTTCAAGCAGATAACATCTGTTGTCTGTTATCTGTTGTTTTTCCCTATTATATCTAGTTTTAGAATTATGAATAGAGTTTGCTTCCACAACCTGCTCCTTAAGTGCATTCCAATTTTCCACTACTCTCACGCTAAAAATAAACACGTTATCTGTTATCTGTTGATAACAGATAACGTCATCACCGCAGAATAGTAGACAGTGTTACGTGACTGAAGAACCTAACAGACAGGACAAGGGCAGAATAACCAATTGCCAATGTACTGTGGAAATATTTTGATGGAATTCACAACTTGTTTTAAGTTCCCCCCAAAAGGCTTATTACTTGGCAATCATCCTAGTCTTCCAGTAGGCAGCCAAGGCCCCAGCACGAGGCTCTCCAAGCCTTCAGCAGTGGATTATAACATACTGATGACGCCCGTTTCTGCCACTACGTTACAAATGTAGCTGTTTTGTCTAGCCAGACACGTGGGAACCTGAACCATTCACCAAACCAATCGAGGCTGTTGCACAGGAAACGTCAGTCATACGGTTTTTTAATTTGTGTACCAAATGCGTCGCATTTTTAGCGGATTGGTCAATTCCGTTAAAACAACGACCTATTAGGTGAGAGGGAATGCCTCTGGGGTTTAACCTATTATAAAATTAGGATCAGTGCTAGTTTTGTTCCTTGTGGCACGTAGCAGTAAATCGGTACCTGGGAGTTAGTCAGCTGTCACGGGCTGCTTCCTGGGGGGGGGGGGTGGAGGCCTGGCCCAAGACCGGGCCGCGGGGACACTTAATAAACCCCGAAAGCAACTCAAGATAACCTCAAGAAGATAACCCTGCTAGTGACCACTTTAACCTCTCTTCCCTCACTGTGACAATCGGCTTCCTGTCCATTAGGTTCTCTCATATCAAATCAAGTACTCGCCATCAACTCCTGCTTTCTCTTATTGCCTGCGTTGTAATCTTATGTGCAGAGGACAGTGTTGACAACTTTCTGACAGTCCAGGAAGAGACAGTCTACCTACCACCCACTCTACATTTTAACACTAATTTTGCCTTGATGATCTAACAAGCTTGTCAAACATGTCTTCTCCCGGTGAACTTGTGTTGTTGTGGAAAAGGGAAGGATGTTATCAGGAGGAAGCACTAAGCCAGCATGACTGCATAGCTCTTGCAAGAGACATAATTAATTCAGTTATTATTATGATGTCAAGGCGTGGGATATGAGGACAGGGAGCTGGGATATCAGGACAAGGAGCTGGGATATCAGGACAAGGAGCTGGGATATCAGGACAAGGAGCTGGGATATCAGGACAAGGAGCTGGGATATCAGGACAAGGAGCTGGGATATCAGGACAAGGAGCTGGGATATCAGGACAAGGAGCTGGGATATCAGGACAAGGAGCTGGGATATCATGACAAGGAGCTGGGATATCAGGATAGGGAGCTGGGATATCAGGATAGGGAGCTGGGATATCAGGACAAGGAGCTGGGATATAAGGACAAGGAGCAGGGATATAAAGGACGGGGCGATGAAACTGTGTCCCACCACTTGGACCATTGGGGATCGAACGTCGACCCAGCAAGCAGTGAGCACGTCGCCAGAGGCAAAGTTAATGTTGTGTAAATGTTATATGAATTTTCTAATAATTTTCTCGAGCTGATCTGTGTATCGGGGTTGTGGTGGCTTGACGGCTAAGTGGACAGTGCTCGGGATTCGTAGTCCTGAGGTTCTGGGTTCGATCCTCGGCGGAGGAGGAAACAAATGTGCAGAATTTCTTTCACCCTGATGGGCCTGTTCTACTAGCAGTAAATAGGTACCTGGGAGTTAGACAGCTGCTACGGGCTGCTTCCTGGGGGGTGTGTAACAAAAAGGAGGCCTGGTCGAGGACCGGGCCGCGGGGACGCGAAGCCCCGAAATCATCTCAAGATAGCCTTTGGATAACCGTATTATCCCAGTGATCATATAGGGTCTCAGTGGTATAATTGGCTTCGTTCTCGACTTCCAATCATGAATTCTGCGTGGGGACAGAAATGACTAGACTGGTGTCCTTTCACCTAATGCACCTGTTCACCTAGCAGTACATCAACCCGTCGTCCTGAAATGAGAGTACGTTTTGTAACTCTGTGTTCGGACGTACCAATATGAAGCTATGGAGTCCCAGTGAGCTATTTTTTGTACTATTTTTATAGTCCGGAAAAAAAATAGCTAAAAACTAAACTTAAATATTCCTACCTTGAGGTTACCTTGAGGTGTTTTCGGGGCTTTGTGTCCCTGCGGCCCGGTCGTCGACCAGGCGTCCTGGGCCTAGTATAGCATATATATGGACCATATTAGGCCTCAAATAGCGTGTATTAAGCCTAGTATGGTTAGGTTAGCTCAGGTTAGGTCTAATTAGGANCCCATGCATGGCACCCTGGCACTTCGTGGAGCCCGTGCATGGCACCCTGGCACTTCGTGGAGCCCATGGTGGTACGCTACAACTCTCGCTGGGTGATTATATACAGGCTCTCTTGGAGTCATGCACGAGACCTTGCAACAAAAGATAACCACTAAGGCGGGTTTTATAAGAATTTGCCTTTATTTCTACATGCAAGAAGAAACGTTGCACAGTGAGACATCACTACCTCCGTTGCCTTCATGTGGCCTGTCAAACCCAATGAGGAGACGAGACATTAAGGCTGCCTGTGATTCGTTGAATTAAAAGTCTACCAATCAGCAATGAGCCTAGTGATGTCGCATGAGAGATCGTGTCTGACTGACGCTCGAGAGTGTATTGGATGTCAAGACTTGCTGCCTTTCTTATGACGCCTCTTGATAGCGTCAAGCCAGCCAGTGAGCGTCAGCCAGTGTCTGATGGGAAGGAAGTGGCCGGGCTCAGGAGGTGAGCTCTGGATGCTGTGGCGTCCCTGAAGCAGGATTCGCCGACAATTAGAAGAATTTTAACTCCGTTTTGGCTTGTAATGAGGTAGTAGTGAAGGCCTGCCGCTTAGTGGAGAGAAGTGAGGGATGAGGATGAGGGACATGTGTGCCAGCAACTGATGCTGCATGATGTATCTGGAACTAAATTCATCTGCCGACAAGTAAAAATCCTCGGGAACAACATGGGTAGTGAGGTAGGGGGGGTGCGAATGGCAAGCGTCCGGCTACCTGTCCCCGTTGGGACCACTAGATAGACGGCGGCCCAAGGTTAATTCATGTAAACTATGAGAGATGGAGGGAATATATATAGTCTGGCTGCCCAGTCACGAGAAGTTCAAGACCACAAGTTAACTTTTGTCGTCTTGGGGAAGAACAGACAAGATTTTAATGAAGTCGACGGCAAGGTGAACATGGCGGTGATCTTGAAGATGACTGGGTGCACCCGTCACACTCCCCCCTCAACCCGTCACACCCCCTCACCTGTCACACCCCCTCACCTGTCACACCCCCTCACCCGTCACACCCCCTCACCCGTCACACCCCCACACCCGTCACAACCCCCCTCACCCGTCAAAACACCCCCCCTCACTGTCACACCCCCTCACCCGTCACACCCCCTCACCCGTCACACCACCCTCACCCGTCACACCCCCTCACGCGTCACACCCCCCTCACGCGTCGTCCCCTACACGCCCTCACCGTCGTACCTACACCCTCGCCACGGGGAGCACATCTATGGTACACTTTTACGCCCTCGTCAACAGTCAACCAGGATCACCACCAACATTCTCCAAGATGATTGAAGCTATATTCTGTGAGAACTTGGCTGGATGTTACTGAGAGTGACTGAGGGACAAGACTTCAAGCGTAGGTTATACGTGTAAATAAATGATTCTGGGATTAAATAAATAGGGGGCTGCCCATGGGTCAGTAAATGTTTTGCATTTACCTGTATTCTTAACGTCTTCTGTTAAAGTGGAACCCGTTTGGACAACAGACAATAACCATCTTCGTGTGTGTCAAACAGCAGTGTTTTGCTGACCACAAAATTTTATTACATCGTGTTGACGGAGCCAAGCTAACCTCATGTTTCTATTGATGTTATTGAATAAACAGTTGGCTACCATTATCACAATTTATTGAATCACCAATGTTTCAGAGAAGATCAAATATTAGTTGTTGTGCATGTCTTTCAGTAACTTTAATACAAAACAACTTTTATTCTCTCTGTTAGTGTTACTTCTTGAATTTGAAATGGTAAGCAAACATGGACGAACTCAAACAGTGATTCATATATTCAGGCAACTTTCAGCTGGTAATTCTTGCTATTGTTTCAGGAGCTGTTTGGTAACATGGCTTGCTTCGCTTCCCTCTGAATCTGTATTTCGCAGTAGAGTGTAAATTACAGTCGTCCAGAACGGGAGTATATCTCAGTGTTTCAGTGGTCTAGAGAGGGTTATATTATCTCTGTTTCAGTAGTAGACGCGGCTTTCACCAGGAATTTGCCAGGCGAGGGCTTCGAAGGGAAGGGGGGTTGATGCGGGAGAGGGAATGGGGGCCGCTCCCAACTTCCCTCTGAATTAGAACTGACCTTTGATGAGCCTTGACCCTTTGTGTCTGTGCTTTGGATGGTCTGTGACCGATGGCACCGGTGGCGGTTGCTGTGGTGGCTGTGTTAACGCTGGTGTTGGTGGTGGTGGTGGTAATCGTGGTTGTTGCTCTGGTGGTGGTGGCTGTATATGTGTTTATCGTGGTGACTGAGTTGATGCAGGGGTTGGTAGTGGTGGAAGCAGTTGTGGTGGTTGAGTGATCGTGGATGTGACTGGTAGTGGAGGCTGGCTAGGCGGTGGTTGTAGTGGCTGCCCTTCACTAAGTGCTCTGGCAATGGCGGCTGCTTGTAAACTTTCTTGCTTCCGTGTTCAAAATACTTAAATCGATATAAGACTATAGCGACAGTACCCCCCGGGGCGCGTTGCTTGGAAAGTGCCCCTCCAGACCTCTGCACTGCTCGCTGGCACTTTCTCCTAGATCCTGTATTTAATATGCTATGCAGTTCTGAACTTCAAAAAAAAGATTACTGTAATACCTGTATCTCTGCTGGAATCAGATATTTAGGCGTATCTTGGATTACAGAAACATCACAAATATTATAAGGATGTAGATATCGGATCACTACAGTGCTCGTTCTGTATCGGTGGAACACAGAGAGGTTATCAGGCTACGGGTATGGTAGCTGTATCATGGTTTGGTCGACACTTGTGGCATACCTGTATTTGTATCTATCCAGCACCTGTAACTGTATTTCAAGTTTTATACTTCTCTGTATAAAAAGTATACATCTGTACTTCTCAGACAATACTTTCAATCGTTCAAGCAATTCCCATGCCTGTCTGGATTGCTCATACATACCTCAACCTGTATTGTAACCAACACCACATCTGACCCCACTCCACACCCGAAGCCACTCCACACCTGAAGCCACTCCACACCTGAAGCCACGCTACACCTGAAGCCACGCCATACGCTCCGATATTCAGAAACTGAGATATGCTTAACTCAGGCTGCTGGAGGCTTTAGCCACCAGTCCTGGCGATTGGAACCCACTGAACCGATCGCTTCAAGTTTCCACTCTACGGACTATCTACTCGTAACTCCTCTAATATTTGAGTAACGGAAGTTGCAAGGGCCTCGTGTGTGCATCAATGTTCATCAAACCTTGCAGGTCTGCGTTCGAGTCCCGATGGTAGAAAGTATAAAGTGTGTCGGGCTTTTTAGGCGTTCACAATAGTTTGTGAGTTTGAGTAGAGGTTATTAATGTGCTGAGACAAGCTCAGTGGTCAGTGAATGACCACAGACACGGTCAGCGAATGTCCTCCTACACGTTCTTCCCACTGATGTGGTATCTCATATCTGATAAGCCACATGATCCAGACAACTGTTTGTGTACGACTGTGATCCTTGCTCAGCTGTGATTTTTAAAACATGAGAACTCCGTGCAGCCTCGATCACTCCCAGGGCTCATAATAATAATAATAATAATAATAATAATATATAATAATAATAATAATAATAATAATAATAAATAATAATAATAATTTTATTTACAAGAAGGTACAATGGGTTTGTGATGGGAAGAGAACTATCAGGAGAAAGTGCCAAGTCATTGGGACTATATATATATATATATATATATATATATATATATATATATATATATATATATATATATATATATATATATATATATAGCACTGTGACGGGAGTCAGGATAAGGATTTTCGATAGGACGGCGAGGGAAGGAATGGAGATTACATAACATTGGTATATAATTTTTACATTCTTGCAAATCCACTAACACTAACTGATGGTCTGGCTCTCTACTCCAGAGCTTTCATTCTTTCTTGTATGCAGAGGTAAATGTTAAACTTGGTGTCGTTTCTGGCGGTTCATAAGCGTATACCCGGCGTGGCTCGGGTCACATCGTCGCTACACACGACTATTGTCAGTCTAACCGTCTTCATCACCTACTATCTTCATCGCAGAAGCTATCTTCCCTTCACTCTACTGTCACGCTGCAGGGATGTCACTCTTGATAGTGGAGGAGCCCAATAAATTAGCGTGAGTGGAATTTGGTGCCACTTTATGCAAAGTGGGGGTTGTCCAACCTCGCCCCTCCCCTACCTATGACCATCCCCCCAGCAACCACAGTTACCCTGCAAAGTGTGATGAGACTATCCCCAAGCATCCGACCAGAGATAACGTTTTTATAGAGGTAAATACACCGGAATACTCACTCGCGGTCGTGACACTTCAGTCTCAAGCATCACACTGATGGGCTCAAAAGAACGGTAGAAATGATAATATGAACACAAATTTACGGAAACGTACAATAACAAACCAAATAGCAAAAACAATAATATACAAAATATTTGTATAGACAGAAAACCTCAACAGTTATTACTCAAACGACATGAGTGAGTTCTTGACTCACCTCTCAGGTGGCGTACTCAGCTCCTGACTCACCTCTCAGGTGGCGTAGTCAGGTCCTGACTCACCTCTCAGGTGGCGTAGTCAGGTCCTGACTCACCTCTCAGGTGGCGTAGTCAGGTCTTGACTCACCTCTCAGGTGGCGTAGTCAGCTCCTGACTCACCTCTCAGGTGACGTAGTCAGGTCCTGACTCACCTCTCAGGTGACGTAGTCAGCTCCTGACTCACCTCTCAGGTGACGTAGTCAGCTCCTGACTCACCTCTCAGGTGACGTAGTCAGCTCCTGACTCACCTCTCAGGTGACGTAGTCAGGTCTTGACTCACCTCTCAGACGGCGTGAGTTAGGAAAAAAGTAATTAGAAACAGAGCAATGCAGATGATGTACAGTGACCACAACACAACAGTTGCAACATCAGGATCTGCGGGTTGGTACAAAAATTCAACCAACTACGAACAACTTAGTTTGATGAAAGGGAGCAGTAGAACAACAGAAGTACACTTACATAGCATCAGGCTTGGATACCCGTGTGCATGGGAAATAGGCTTACAGGTTCCGGAAAATGAGAGGAAATGTCAACACTGTGGAGAAATGCCCGACAGACCACTGGAGCATTATCTAACACAGTGCACAGTTACAACCACAACAGAACACTGGAACATTATCTGACACAGTGCACAGTTACACACCCAATAAGATTTCAACTTAGATTCAACAGAGCAGAAGAAGTTGGCAAACTCATTGGGCAAAATTTTACTGAAGCGGCCATACGAGTCATAAATACTCACACTCCGCCTAAGTAAATCAGAAACAAGCAACACTTAGTGGGCCAGTCAGAGGCTTAGGGCCCGCGCTGGAATTTCCCTGCGCGGGGGAAAAAAGGAATTCACTCCCCTCTGAGACGCAGGTGGGAGCTCACCTGGTAAACACCTGTAGCCTCTTCAGTTAATAAAGTCTCAATTAAGCTCTTCAACATTCATCTCTGGCAATGGAGCTCCTCCACGTGGATCACTGTCAATTGAGCTCCTAAAACCTATAGTCACTGCCAACGAAGCTCTCTGACGTGCTTCTAGTCAGTAACGAAGCCACTTAAAACGGCCGAAGGCTTCCGTTAGCTAATGGATCCGATGATCGTTAATGACTCAATATTTTTTTAACGCGGTAATTATCGATAAATTGTGAATGATTAAAAACGAGGGAGGCTGAGAAGGAGTTAAGGTAGAAGAAAGGAAGAGACGAAGGGAGAGATGGGAGAGAGAGAGAGTGATAACAAGGGAAGAAAGCAGACACAAACAGGGCCACTGGAGAACAAGAACAGACAGACCAGCAGACGCAATTCTCGCACTGGAATACTGAAGGGCATAACAGGGAGAGGGAGAGTGCAACCCTACACTTAAAAAGCTGTGCTAGGCCTAAAAATAATAAGCCCGTTCTAGGCCTACTATACGCTGGCTTAGGCCTAATTTAGTATATTCATATGTGTACTACACAGGACCTATAAACAGTTAGGGTTGATTGTTGCCTTCTTGCTCAGGCCCTCAGGGTTTTTGGGAGGGTGGGGGGGAAGGGAAGGGAACTATCAGGGGGGAAAGCGCCAAGCCATTACAACTATATAGCACTTGGAAGGGGTCAGGATAAGGATTTGGGATGGGACGGGGGCAGGAATGGTGCCCAACCACTTGGACGGTCGGGGATTGAACGCCGACCTGCATGAAGCGAGACCGTCGCTCTACCGTCCAGCCTAAATGATTAGGCGGTGGGGGGAGGGGACACAACAGTGTACATTTTGAATTGTCATCCAACTATACTTATCTATAGTGCCTATAGTAACTATAGCTATTATTTTGGGAGAACAGGTTTGAAATTACAAAACTAGTTCAGTAAGATTATCTCCAGCTTGACCTAGAGTGACAGGCGCCCCACATGGCGTTGTCTCAACTGGAAGATACAGAGTTACAAGCGCTCTTAATACCATCAGACATAAGTGCTGACACTCCGCTAGACCAGGGCGGGCGTGGACCAATAAAGCCTTGAGCAGAAAGTATGCACGCGTTCCACATCTCTCTCTCTCTCTCTCTCTCTCTCTCTCTCTCTCTCTCTCTCTCTCTCTCTCTCTCTCTCTCTCTCTCTCTCTCTCTCATAACATGCAATATTTGGTAAGGTTTTGAAACTGAAATTCTAGGGGAAAAAGGACATAGCGTGTTCAAATTAATTCAGGCTTTAAAATGGTATTATAATAGGATCATTTAATTTGGCATTATAAATAAATCATGTTTTATGATCAAATAAGAAACAAATTAGAGTTCACCCGGATTGTGAATAGCAAGATTCGGCTTGGGGGATCACTTTGACACCATGTAACGTGGCACTTGGTTCAATGACTCAAACCCCCAAACCGCCCATGAAGGGCACATGCCAACAGTAATTAATGTGAAAATTGGGTGAGGCTAGTGCCAAGCGTTTGGCCCCCAGCCTCGGATGGACGTTCTATTTTAGCGACACAGAGGAAGACAGATATACTCAGAGGTACAATACATTACAGAATAACAGGAATATATGCAAATATACAGAGGAATAATTAATGACTGATGCAGATAGGATTGACAGCAGGTATGGACAGGCCCGTCAGTAGGGTGACAGGCTGGGAGATGTAATAGGGGAGGGAGACTGACATAATACAGGAGAGGGAGATTTAATAGGGGTAAGATAGAAACCCTCTTCGCCTCCCTATTTCCCCCCCTCCCCCCTCACTTGTCAATATCAGGTCTCCAATTAATCAAGGGGTAGACGACACAGGATTACGTTACAAATCTTTGTTCCCCGCCTCATCTGACCTGCCTATACCTGCCTGCCTACCTGGCTGATTTATTGATTGGCTATCTGCCTACCAGACGAACGTTCTATTTTCCTGCCTGGTAAATTCCTACTTGAAAATGTATTTCCTGCTGTCCTAGGTCTTGCCTAATTACCTGATAATGTTGTATGCTTACTTACGAAAACATTCTTCCCCCTTGTTCATTATAGGGAGGGAGCTAATTCATCATGCTCATTAGAGATGGAGCTCATACTTCCCCCCATCTCATTATAGGGAGGGAGCTCATCTCTCTTCCATTTCACTATCGGGGGAGGGGATTTCACCCCTCTCCCACCTCGCTATAGGAAGGAAACAGAATTATTCTGCGCCATAAGATTACTTCACTGTGTCACAACATATCCATTCCACCTTTCCAGTTTCTCTTTCCCTCTCTTCCCTCCCATTCCTCCCATCCTCCATTCCGTATCGCCACCCTTTTACCATCCCCTCCTTCACTCCTCGCCCGTGGCTGCCGAGGATCTCCTTACTACTTATCAACTAATGAAGGATTGTCGGAGGTTTGCTCTATTCCATCAATCCTCGCCCTCTCCTCTTCCTCTCCCTTTCGCCCTTCCCCTTCTTTCACTCGCCTCCCCCATCGCTCTTCTGCGGATATGCTAAGATGCTGCCGTAGCAAGATGCTGATGCTTGGAACAGATCACTCAAAAGAAGCATTTTTATTTAAGATGTGAATCTACATGGAGATGAAAGTGCATCTACTCCAGATTACTGAATTTGATTTGTAAAATCTACAACTTGAGCAGGAGCAGGGACGATCTTGTATCTATATTTAAAAAATATATTTTCGTATATATTCTATATTTCCTCTTTTTTTTATGTCACACATAAATCACAATGTAGTGACATTCAGTTGAGTTCCGGCATGATAGTCTTTTTGTCTTATCGTGGCTGAGAGGGTTAAGCCAGGTCTCTGGGAGGCACCAGTACGCCGGTTCGAGTCACCCCCATTGCCAAAAATATTTTTTTCCTAATACATCACGCCATATATATATATATATATATATATATATATATATATATATATATATATATATATATAATATATATATAATATAATATATATATATATGTGCAAACAGCCTGAATGGTCCCCAGGCATACACGCAACCGAAAACTCACACCCCAGAAGAGACTCGAACCCATACTGCCAGGAGCACTATACAACTGGCGTACAGGACACCTTCACCACTCGACCATCACGTCCGTTCAAAAGATGATGGCAGCCGAAGCTATTTACCCTACCATCCCGACGGCGCTCTGATGGAAATCAGATATTACCATCAGAAAGTACTTAAGAAAGTACTCATAGTAATCAGAGATTACCATCAGAGCGCCGTCGGGATGATGGGGGTAATAGCTTCGGCTACCATCATCTTTAATCCATCAGTACTCTGATGAGTACAGTTTTCATCAAATTCTGGCGCATGCGCGGGCCGCACTGAGTTTAACATGTGTGAGAAAGCTGCATGAACGCGCAAGCCATTGATCACTGAGAACTCTTTGACCCGGCCAGGATTCGAACCCATGCCGTCCAGGATCACCCTTAAACGTCCACAGTACCGTGACTGTATCCAGAAAGACGCAGGTCTCCCATCATTATATTTCCTTCACGACTGCTCTCATGTTGTCATATAATTCGGGGTTTTATCAGTGACTTCCTCGTTTTTTTTATGTAGATGCATGGATACCAGTTACTCCCTTTGACGATAATGATTTAGTCCCCTGATTATTATATATACTATCAGGCTACGGTAGGTTAAGTGCGGTGATATTGATTCGAACGCTTTGATACTGAAACAAACCAGCACTAGAAACATATTGTACGCTAGACATCTACAACTAGTGTGTTTTGTGAGTGTGTGGTGTGTGTGTGTGTGTTGTGTGTGTGTGTGTGTGTGTGTGTGTGTGTGGTTGTGTGTGTTGTGTGTGTGTGTGTGGTGTGTGTGTGGGTGTGTGTGTGTGTGCGTGCGTGTGTGTGTGTGCGCGCTTGCTTGCTTGTGCTAAATTAAAACTGCAGACAAAATACAATCCATCATTCTCAAAGAAGGGAGCCATGAAGCAATCATTTTCACTTCCCTGTTGGCTCTCTGGACCCCCAGCTATTTTCTGTTATTTTCAACCAACTCAGATACACAGCAGTGAGCTTCACCCCAGCTCTGAATGATTGAGTACAGCATAGAAGTGGATCTAATATCCCATTCTCACAGGTAACTTGGTCATATATGAAATGAAACCTAATAAATAATAACATGTGACATAAGTAGAGTATATTCAGCCACGTTAATTGCAGTGAGAATGATAATGTAGTTTAATATTAATGAATGAATTTGTTACAAAGATCCAGGTACCTCGTGTCTCTTGGTCTAAAATTAATAAGTCGGTCTTCACCAGTAGCGGTGAAGGGGTGTCTTAGCTGGTTTTTCCCCATAGAGTTTATAATTAGATTACTCACTGCTGGGATGTCATATTTTCCGCAGCCATCTAACATAAAGTGCGAATTCAAAATGTGAAAATTAAGCACTGAAGGATGCTTTGTGTTGGCCCCTCCCCGCATGTAGTTCTCGTTTATACATATCTATTAATACCTAGTGTTATTTGCCCTTTGAGAGTTATTGATCTTCTAGTTTCTTGAAGCAGTTTGTGTGGTTTTGACAACATAAATTGGTATTCCTTGTTTAAGCTTAATTTCTTGTTTGTTGCTGCTTTAGTTGCCTTGTCTTTATCATCATGTTTGGTTAATATCTGTCATTCTGAAAATCTCGCTCTGCGCATCATCAATTTTAAAATGAATTTTATAACATTGATAAGATCTAATTTTGCATGTTTGGTGTTTCAGTGCATGAAGAGTTTACACTAAATCACAAAATTCTCTTAAATATTTTAGTGGATTATTAGCAAGTTGTAGAGCTGTAAGCTTTATATATGATGACCAACCCACACACTAGAAGATGAAGGGACGACGACGTTTGGTCCGTCCTGGACCACTGTCAAGTCGATTAAGGACCATTATACAGTCGACTTGATAATGGTCCACGACGGACCGAAACGTTGTCGTTTCTTCATCTTCTGATGTGTGGTCTGGTCTTCATATGTAGAGCTTACGGCTCTACCACTTCAGCCACGTTATTGTGACTCCTGGTTCGCAGCTCTAAATATGTCTGTTGTTTAGTCGTACACTAAAACTTGCTGACATCATCTGGTATCTGTTATGGTGCTGACACGACAAAGAGACAGACAGTCAAACAGACAGACAGAAGGTCAAACAGACAGTCAGACGGGCAAAATATTACGCTCTACTTACCTGCTGCCAACATTAGGAGAGTATACAAAAAATAACCAAAAAATAATCTCCTGTAACTGGAAATCCATCGCTGGAAAGAGCACAAATCTGAAAGCTATGATATTATTTCATGTTACACGAAGCCTGGTAAATTTTCTGTGATAAAATTTAGGAATGACTGAAGGAAACAACAATCCTCGTGAGTTTTGGACTAACCTGATACTGGAGGGAGAAGACTCAAGGTGTTGTTGCCTCCGCTGGCCCACTCGCAGAGTGAACACTGATCCTGATCCCAGGAAGACTCTTCTTCCTCATGATCTTCCTCCTCCTCCTCTTCCTCCTCTTGTAATTCCAGCTTCTTCCTCTTTCTTCCCTCCTCCTGAAGTCGGCCAATAGCTCCTTGGAGAAACGGAGGGACTGGGGGAGGAGGGAGAGTGAGGATGAAATCTGGAGGTGGAGGCAAGGAGGCAAACTCCTCACACTCCATGGTGTCGGTGCAGGTGTAGTTGATATCGTAGAGATCATCGTAGAAGAGCTCGTCGTAGGAGAAGCCATCGCTAAAGCTGTTTGTCAAGATAACCTCCTCTACGCCGTCCCACCACGAGTCGTCCTCCTCCCACGCCTCCCCCGGGTCGTCGAAGCCGTCGTAGAGATCCAGCAAGGCGTTGCCCCCCGAGGAATGTGGGTGGAGTGTCAGTGACGGGTGGGAGAGGGCGTGGTCGAAGTAGCGGGGGGGGGGTGGGTGGGCGTGGCGGAGGGATGGGCGGCCGCGGAGGGGCGCCGGGAAACAAGGACGAAGCGCAGGACTTTTTCTGAAGGAGGCTCAGTAGCAGAGCCAGCCACAGCACCTGCCACCACATCTCCTAAGGAAGACAAGGAGAAGGTATCGTTAGCCACATGAGGTAGTTCGGTTGTTTGCAGTTATATGAGTTTCTTATTTTTATTATCAGAAGAAAGCGCTGGACGATTACTATAGTGACTAACGTTACAAATGCATCCTACTATGAGAAGTTACGGCTCACAAATATATATATATATATATATATATATATATATATATATATATATATATATATATATATATATATATATATATATATATATATATATATCCTGGGTACGCACCAACCTCCGAGGAGCTGGACGAGGTCTTCGAACGCTGATTGTTTAATTGTTATATATTTGTGTGTGTGTGTGTGTGTGTTCTCTGTAAACTGTAGCATTGCAATAAAATAAAACAAACATACAAAAAAATAATAGGGGTGGTAGGAGAAGAAAAGAATTAAGTATTCGGTGAGAATCCGCAAGATCTTCTCTGAATGCTTTTGTTTTCTTCTTCGAGGATGTGGGTCCCTGCAATTGCACCAGAGGTGGTACCCCATATATATATATATATATATATATATATATATATATATATATATATATATATATATATATATATATATATATATATATATATATATATATACATATACGTTTTCTATGCATCGGACTCGGTAGGATAGGAGAGCTGCTTGTGTTAGTACGTTTCTGGTTAGAAGGTTAGGTTTTTGACGGAGAGGCAAGTTAGGAGAACGGGCAGCCCGAGCGGTTTACGGGGAGGGAGCCGACACCGTAGACGTGCGTGAGGGGGGGGGGAAACGATGGTAACCAAACCACACAGAAAATGGAGGAACGACGACGTGTCGGTCCGTCGTGGATCATTATCACGTCGTGTAGTGACCATCACACGACTTCCCCCCCCCCCCCTCTCAGGCTTTACACCCCAACCCTTCAATATTTAAACCACAAAACCCCCATACACACAACGACTGTACAACACAGCCCCTCAGGACTGTACAACACAGCCCCTCAGACTGTACAACACAGCCCCTCAGACTGTACAACACAGCCCCTCAGACTGTACAACACAGCCCCTCAGACTGTACAACACAGCCCCTCAGACTGTACATCACAGCCACTCAGACTGTACATCACAGCCCCTCACACTGTACAACACAGCCCCTCAGACTGTACAACACAGCCCCTCAGACTGTACATCACAGCCCCTCAGACTGTACTTCACAGCCCCTCAGACTGTACATCACAGCCCCTCAGACTGTACATCACAGCCCCTCAGACTGTACATCACAGCCCCTCAGACTGTACATCACAGCCCTTCAGACTGTACATCACAGCCCTCAGACTGTACATCACAGCCCTCAGACTGTACATCACAGCCCCTCAGACTGTACATCACAGCCCCTCAGACTGTACATCACAGTCCCTCAGACTGTACATCACAGTCCCTCAGACTGTACATCACAGTCCCTCAGACTGTACAACACAGCCCCTCAGACTGTACAACACAGCCCCTCAGACTGTACATCACAGTCCCTCAGACTGTACAACACAGCCCTCAGACTGTACATCACAGTCCTCAGACTGTACATCACAGTCCCTCAGACTGTACATCACAGTCCCTCAGGACTGTACATCACAGTCCCTCAGACTGTACATCACAGCCCCTCAGACTGTACAACACAGCCCCTCAGACTGTACAACACAGCCCCTCAGACTGTACAACACAGCCCCTCAGACTGTACAACACAGTCCCTCAGACTGTACATCACAGTCCCTCAAACTGTACAACACAGCCCCTCTCAGACTGTACATCACAGCCCCTCAGACTGTACATCACAGCCCCTCAGACTGTACATCACAGTCCTCAGACTGTACATCACAGCCCCTCAGACTGTACAACACAGCCCCTCTCAGACCGTACACCACAGCCCTCAGACTGTACATCACAGCCACTCAGACTGTACATCACAGTCCCTCAGACTGTACATCACAGCCTCTCAGACTGTACAACACAGCCCCTCAGACTGTACATCACAGCCCC
>WNGS01165339.1:1312308-1324172 GCA_020271785.1 Procambarus virginalis
CATTTGGATATGCATATAATAATGTATGTTTGTATATATAATAATTAAACACACACACACACATTATTATTTATATTTATATATATATATATATAATATATATATATATATATATATATATATATATTATATATATATATATATATATATATATAATATATATAATATATTATATGATATTAGAAGTATATCTTGGTTAAGAAGACATAGCAATCGTAGGAACCTACGATATATATATATATATATATATATATATATATATATATATATATATATATATATATTATATATATATATATATATAATATATATACCTACGTACTAAGTCATTTTATGTATCTTAATTAATATAAATGATTATATATATATATATTATATATATATATATATATATATATATATATATATATATATATATATATATATATTTTCTTAGCATCAGGGCTTAGCTGAAATAGGAGTTCTCCAAAACTCATTTTCATTGCCAACACAGAAGACAATGTTCAACATAACAGGCCAATTACACTGGATTAATCTTTGTATGTAGATGCCAGCTGCCTCGTATGGGCCAATAGGCCTTCTGCGGTTCCTCTATTCTTATGTTCATATGTTTCACCCCATTTATCCCCTATGTATCCCCTATGTTTTCACCTTTATTGTCTTATCACCTTGACCCAGTGCGGGTATATAATCAAACCAATTGTAAACATTTCCTCACTTGAGAATGAACCATGGAGGTTCGAACGTGTGTTCAAATTGTTAAATAAGTGTTAATACATTCTATAGTAATCCACGTCTTTTCTTCACCCAGAAATTACGAAAATGAGTTTGGAGAACTCCTGTTTCAGCTAAGCCCTGATGCTAAGAAAATAGTTAGAGGGATAGAAGCCCTAAATCAGAAGATAGTAAATACAGAATATGCGGTCATATTTAATGATACATGTTTAAAAGAAAACCTGCTGCCAGTATACACCAATATATATATATATATATATATATATATATATATATATATAATGTGTGTGTGTGGTGTGTGTGTTGTACCTAGTAGCCAGAACGCAGTACTTGGCCTACTATGCAAGACGCGATTTACCTAATAAGCCAAATTTTCCTGAATTTATACATTTTTCTAAATTTTTTGCTTATGAAATGATAGAGCTATTCATTTCACTATGGATGAGTAAATTGTTTTTTTCTTTGAGTTAAAAATAACGTAGATATATGACAGAACCTAACCTACTCTACCTAACCTAACCTAAACCTACACAACTAAGTCAATAATTTATGTTCTTTAATATAATATAATATTAATGATTCAAATAAACTAATTAGAAACAATTTACTGAAGATAAAGAAAATCACTCGGCCTATTAGGCAAATCGGGCCTTGCATAGTAAGCCGAGAAGTGCATTCTGGCTACTAGGTACGACACATTATATATATATATATATATATATATATATATATATATATATATATATATATATATATATATATACATTTATGATCAATGTTCCCTTCGGGAATCTTAATTTTAAAATAAATAGGAAACCCAGGGATATACTGAACATCTTGTTTCAGATTCTTTACTTTAAAATGCATAACGTTTCGAATACTAAACTCATAACAATGTTATGAGTTTAATCATTCTCATTTTAATCATTCATTTAATCAATAGAAAACCATTGTTATGAGTTTAATCTTCTCTGCTGGAATCTGATTTAAAATTTTTGACACTTGTATAAATGGCCAGTCAGATTTGAGAGTAATGGAATCTTTTATATATAAAGGAGCTGCGGCCTTTGTTAAATAGCAACCTTTCGGCTGTTCATTGTACACTGTGTAGTGCACAGTAGGCCCTGTAATTTGCTTAAGTGTCATTCTGGTAGTTTTATTTTATTATATTTTGTTTTAGTCTACCATGTTGTTGCCTGTTCTTACTTATTTCAAGTCTTGACATTGTACATTATTTTTATCTTTTTATTTAGGATACATAATACATTTTTTGTTATTTAGTTTTATTTATATTTGAGTTTTTATACGATTTTGATTAGTATTTATAATTGTCGCTTATTCTGTTTGTAGTTTTATATACATTTTTTGTAGATTTGTAGTCATGATATAAATATTTGTTATAGTGTTTAGTATCTATGTGGTAGCTATCAAGTCTCACTTCAATTGATCACTTCACGTAAGTTTAATAGTATGGTTTGTTGTAGTTATAAAATTCTTCTTGTAATTTAATGTTTTTGAATTAGCTTTTATCTATGTGACAGTTAATAAGTTTTATTTGTATTGATCACTTTAAGTAAGTTAAGTGTTTTTTTTTTTTTTTTAATAATTTTCCTTTCTTTGATAGGCAGTTATATTCAGTATGAGTTCTTTGTTTACCAGTTATTTGATTGTGTTTATATTTTTTCTTTTAGATCTGATGATGAATACAAGAAGTATTCGAAACGTTATGCATTTTAAAGTAAAGAATCTGAAACAAGATGTTCAGTATATCCCTGGTTTTCCTATTTATTTTAAACTATAATATATATATATATATATAATAATATATATATATATATATTATATATTAATATATATATTTTCTTTTTAACTAGAAGGGGTACCACCTCTGGTGCAAGTGTAGGGACCCGTAGCCTCGGTGAAGAAAATAAAGAGTACTCAGAGAAGACTTTGTGGATCCTCACTGAACACTTTGACATTTTCTTCTCTACCACCCCTATAAATATATATATATATATATATATATATATATATATATATATATATATATATACTATGATAGAAATAATTAGATCAACAATTTGCCATGGATCTTCTTCATATTTCTTATGAAGAAGTTCTTCACATCGGCGCTTCTTCACTTAGGAAGAAGAAGTTGATGAACTCATTATCCAAGCTCGTTTAAACTTTTTAATGACGCAGTTTGCTATATAGCAACTTAGCATTCTCAGAGGTGCAGGGAATATGAGGACAAAGGAGCAAACACAGTATTATGTTGCTAATTACATTCTCCTAAGCGGATATTATGAGCGAAGTTGTTGCCTTGTCTAGAGGACAGGGTAATCTGGCCCAACGTTCTTATTGGAGAGTTGAAGTGTAAGTTGGTAGTTCTCTCCCGAACCCTTTGGTACCTAGGTGTAAATTAGCTGTTGAAATTAGCATGATTTTTTAATCTTTTTTTAATTGAACTGATTATGTTATGTTAGGCTGCTATTGCTGTTGTATGTGTTATTTGTGTCTGGGGAGTTCCTGGTCAGGATCTCTGTCGAAGATGTCGAAGACAGAATAAAAAGGAAGGTGGCGAGGTGTGCAACAGGCGACGGAACCACTAATACTCGTACTTCCAATAAAATTGTTCTACAGAAACTTCTTATCCACGACCTACAAAGCGGAGGAGAGAGCCCCCCTCAAGAGATCATTGAGAGAAACGTTACCCCAACTGACGCCAACCAAAGATAAAACTATATTATAAGAGTAGGCAAAACCGCCAACCTGCTAATGAAGAATTCTCCCGATACCAAGAAGAACGCTTTGAAAGAGACCAACGTTATTTATGCCTTCTCGTGGCCACTTAGGGATTGTCAGCCCCAACGAACTCAGTATATAGTCAAGACAACAACGCCTCTTTCTAGACGTTTAACAATGCACAAGCAACAGGGCTTCATCAAGGAACATATAATCGCCACACACAACAACGAGGCGATCACCAAGGATATTTTGAAGAGCAGCAACGAAATAATTGATAGACACAATGACAACAGAAGATTAGAGGTCAGTGAAGCGCCTCATATCAAGAAATCTAGACCAGCAATCAATAACTAGTTAATACACAGTTACACTCTACCCACTTCAAGACCCCGGGCCAATGCAGAAGCAACACCGAATGACCCTGCAACAGGAACGGAAGCAACCAGAAGAACATAAGCTGCAACATGTCACACTAAATTTACTACCCCATTATATACGACTCCATTAATACCCCATGTATGTCATTTATCCATGTCACCTACCACCTCACCATTAGTGGATATAATCAGGGCTTACACAGAAGAATTATGGCAATGAAAAGGCAGACTCACTATCAAAAACCGGCCACTGCTCTGCCTGTATTCAGGTTCAAATACCTCCAACGTTTTCACAGATAAAGGAGCAAATCAAGAAGAAAATACTCCCAACTATCAAAAGTCGCACAGAGCCAAATTAGCGGAAGGAATATCCACTGCGATATGGTACGAACAAGCCACTGGGTACTACTCTTTCGAGCCTGACAAAAAGATATCCAGAGACATTGCAGTAGCCATACACAGACTCAGACTTGGTTACAAGTGCTGTTGGGAGGTAATGAACCCAATAGTTAAAGAGAGTCATATCTGTGGAACAGAAGCAGAGGCGCCACTATTGCACTACTTACTGGAATGTGAAGCAGCTGAAGCCCTGCGCATCAAACTCAACATTAATCCAACGACAGCAGCTGCACATTCCACAGCCTCTACAATGATTAGAAAAACCGTTAAAGAATGGGACTCACTAGTGAACATTCTGCACCTACACCGCCACCAAGATAATGTTATTAAAACACGACTAAAACAGAAGTGAAAAAGGAGGAAACCCCACCCCGATTTAATACTTTGACCCAAATATCAGAGTAACAAGCTTATGTGAATAACCAAACTCAATTACGGGCTCACCATAGCCCGTGCTACATAGACATTTCGTTCTGAGTAGCTAAATCTAAAACAACAACAACACAACAGAAGAATTTGTCTTTGAGAATGTGAGGTGAGACCTTACGAAACGCATCACTAGGTGTCAGATCAAAATAATAAGTAACAATGAACTTTGGAGAGTTAATTTTTAATCTTCCTGCTTCAGTGAAGAAGACATATGGAATATCGAGAAGATTCGTGCCAGAATCATAAATCTTAATATATAATTATATATATATATATATATATATATATATATATATATATATATATATATAATATATATATATATGCGTCCAGTAACTCTGATGCTCTTATTGGTCGCCAGATGGTATCACAATGAACCTTCTATAAGAACGGCAAGCAGTTGGTATGGGACTAACCGTGCGTATCAACCCTGGCTAACACCTACATTGACCTCAGTGTTGCACAACCAGGTGGCGCTGCCAACCACAGGGAAAGCAGCCAAATCCCGTAAGTACAGAGAACCTGGATCACCACTACAATTTTGTCCCAATTGCTTCTGAGACACTCGGCGCCTTGGGTAAAGTGCTACCAGTTTATTGGGGGAACTGGGTTCTTGGCTAATTGAGACAACAAGGGACCCTAGAGCGGCCAGCTTCCTTTTCCAGCGTCTCAGCGTGGCGATACAGAGGGAAATGCTCACTGCATTCAGGGTTCCTGCCCCCCCCCCATCTGATGAGCTGAAAGAACTCGACAACTCATGAAAATCATCTTTGTACCCTATATGTATCTCATTTTTTGTAACAAACTTAAATAAAAGAAATGTATATGTGTATACAAAAGAATGGGGGGTTGTAGGAGAAGAAAATATTAGTGTTCAGTGAGAATCCACAAGGACTTCTCTGAATACTCACTATTTTCATCTCCGAGGCTAGGGTCCCACATTTGCACCAGAGGTGGTACCCTGCTGATGTAGATTTGACTAAATGTAAACTCTGTCAGCAGAACTATTCGCATACTTTGCGTCATTATATAATGGAATGTGAAAAAACGCGGAATTTAGATATAACACCATGAATAGTGTCCAAAAAATGTGTAAGTACTTCATTCATAATGATGTGCTGCCCGAAATCTTAGCGAAATTATTATTATTAACATCTTTATTGACAAAATTAATTACAATTTTGCCTAATCTGAGGATTTTCATAGTCTGATTAAAGTGAGGATAATGCTAGTAATCACTGTCACACAGGACAGGGGTCATACACAAGACAATAGGTCTAAAATTGTAGGCTGAAGCACATATATACATGGTTACAATCAATGTTTTAAAATTAAATGTACGGATATGTGAAAACAACTTTCTATTGTGCACTGCCACACAAGGGCAGGGATGAGTTCATAAGTGAAGCAGCTTAGAAGCAATATATATAAAAATTGTTCTACATTCTTTAAAATGGACAAGCAAATTTTGGGTAACTTGTTATGATGTCGTCCAGAACACCTGAGTCAATAAAATATTAACACAGTTGGTGGTACAAGAGGGCCAGGAGGTCTAAAGTCCTTTACGGTTTCACATTCATCAATGTAGTGTTTTAGTGAATGCCTTAAAGGTTTATCACAGAGTTTACAATCTGAGTATTCTGGTAGTGGCTCAGCCTCACTAACCTACCTGCCAGATGTGTCTATAGCCAAAGCGAATTCGCGCAAAGACTACATCACATTGCCTGGTTCGGTTACTGTGCTGACCATACAAATACCTATTATTACAAAACTTATCATAACTTTTAATATTGCAGCTTTCAGGTTTCTGGCATTTCTTAGTTCTTCTAAATCTGAATTAATTTCTGTAATTTGTATGTTCTAATAACTGCATTAGATAGTGCAAAGCCATAATCAATGTTTTATTTCCTGCAAGCCTCATTGGCCAATCGTTCTACGAAGTCATGTTTTCCGACTCCAACATGGGATGGAATCCATACAAATTTTATACAAGAGTTATAATCAATTGGCAAAAAATTACATTCCATTTAATATTACAAGCTACTTCCGACATACATTGTGATGGGGTTATTAAGGACTGCAGACTTACCGAAGTATCCAAAATTTGCTTACTGTAAGTAATGCATGCACACGACTGTAAAGCTGCTCGCCCAGTTGGGTGGGTGTGCAGCACACGACTGTAAAGCTGCCGCCCAGTTTGGGTGGTGTGTGCAAGCACATGACTTTAAGCTGCCGCCCAGTTGGGTGGGTGTGCAGCACATGACTGTAAAGCTACCGCCCAGTTGGGTGGGTGTGCAGCAAGACTAGCAACTGTGTGACTCACCATAGATGTAAAGTGCCTTGTATAGGGTCTGTTGTGAGCCTCTTGTTGATCACTTGTGATATAAAAGATTATTGATGTGGGTATTTGTGTGGGTGATTAATGTGTATGTATATATATATATATATATATATATATATATATATAGTATATATTATATATATATATATATATATATATATATATATATATGCAACAAGCCTGAATGGTCCCCAGGACTAGATACAACTGAAAACTCACACCCGAGTTCGAGTCACTTCTGGGGTGTGAGTTTTCAGTTATATATATATATATATATATATATATATATATATATATATATATATATATATATATATATTATATATATATATATATATATATATATATGTACATGTATGTATGAGAATGTGTACATGTATAATATACATTAATAATTTTGTAACTAGCGTCAAAATTGTTATTTGCTTAGCTAAACGAACTAGAGGATTCAGTTCCTGAACCGATTATGTGCCTCTGTAATCCTTTACACCACCGCCCACGGGATGAGTATGAGGTGCATAATAAGAAAGAAATTGGTGGTACCCATACAATATATATATATATATATATATATATATCTATATATATATATATATACTACATACATATATATCACTAAGAACTCTTTGACCCGGCCAGGATTGCCCTTAGTGATCTATGGCTTGAGCGTTCATGCAGCTTTCTCACATATATCTATATAAATAAAAAAGGAAATGTTCGTTTGTTCAAATCGCTAATCTCCGAAAGTACTTCACCGATTGCTTTGAAATTTCACATAACGTTCCATTCGCATCCGGTCAGGTTTTTATATACATGCTATATAGATGTCACGTCTGTGACGGTTAAAAAAACATGCCTTTTTTCTGATAAACTGTGTTTTTTCATGTGAGGGAAATCTTCGAAACCTCTTTACTGATTGCTCTGCAATTTTGACACAACGTTGCATTCGAATAGGCGCGTCTTTTTATATATCTACTATATACATGCCTCACCTGTGACAGGAAAAAACATGATTTTTTTTAAAACAGCGCCATCTGTTGGACGTAAGAGCAACAACACTGCAATTTCCGAAAGTTCTTCACCAATTGCATTGAAATTTGGACACAACGTTGCATTCGAATAGACGCGTCCTTTTATATACCTACTTTATTGATGCCAACCTGTGACGGGTAAAAACGTGCGTTTTTGAAAAACAGCGCCATCTGTTGCGCATAATAGAAACATGCACGCTATACTAAATATGTCACGAATTCCATTTCAATGTTTCCGATTGCATTGATAAATTTTATTTTCATAAAAATTCGAGTTATTTTATTTTTTAGTGAACTATTTTGTGTGACATATTGTGTTGGAATTGAAGTGTGTTGTTTACCATACCGTTCATTTCGTAAGTATAAGTATAGCTGCCACACACCTGTTACAGGTTAAACTATGCTTCTCTTAAAAAAACAGTACCATCTTTTGCATGTAAGAGCAACACATATGTTATACTAGATATGTTACAATTCAATTTCAATGTTTCTGATTGCATTGATAAATTGAATTTTCCTAGATTTGATTTATTTCATTCTGATTTAATTATTGTGTGTGAATTGCGTTCAAATTGAGCTGTTTACTTATAAGACCATTAATTTCGTGTGAATAGTTTATTTTTATATTTTTAATATTTTCATTTCATTTTTTAACTGTTTTTCTTAAATTTCAGTGATGGGAACATCAGTCACTTGATGTTCCCAATTTTCTGATGTGAACATCAGACCGTTTGGGAAGGCAATCGGACGAGGGAGTGGGGAATGGTGGTGAGGACGAGGGGACGGAAGTGGGCGATGGTGGGAGGACGAGGGACAAGGGAAAGGGTAATGGTGGGGAAGAAGGGGGGGGGAGTTTGGGATGGTGGGGACGAGGGAATGGAGAATGGTGGGAGGACAAAGGGACAAGGAGAGGGGATGTTGGAGTGGGGAATGGTGGGAGGACTGGGGGACCGTTGCTGAGCCACAGCCACGCGTGGCTGGGTACTGCTAGTATATATATATATATATAATATATATATATAATATATATATATATATATATATATATATATATATATATATATATAATATATATATAGATATATATATATGCAATTGACGATCGATCACTAAACACTGATCATTGTATGCGGAAAAACCACAAAGAATTGAGAAAGGGGGGTGAACGTTTCGGCTTGTCAAGGCCTTTGTCAACACCAGAATGATGACAGGAGAGAGAAGAAGATACAGGTCAGCACCTATATATATGCTGACCGTATATATATATATATATATATATATATATATAATATATATATATATATATATATATATATATGTCTCATTGAATATGACCGCATATTCTGTATTTACTATCTTCTGATTTAGGGCTTCTATCCCTCTAACTATTTTCTTAGCATCAGGCTTAGCTGAAACAGGAGTTCTCCAAACTCATTTTCGTAATTTCTGGGTGAAGAAAAGACGTGGATTACTATAGAATGTATTAATTACACTTATTTAAACAATTTGCACGACGTTCCGAACCTCCATGGTTCATTCTCAAGTGAGGAAATGTTTACCAATGTGGTTTGATTATGTACCCGCACTGGGTCAAGGTGATAAAACAATAAAGGTGAAAACATAGGGGATACATAGGGGATAAATGGGTGAAACATATGAACATAAGAATAGAGGCAACCGCAGAAGGCCTATTGGCCCATACGAGGCAGCTGGCATCTACATACAAAGATTAATCCAGTGTAATTGGCCTGTTATGTTGAACATTGTCTTCTGTGTTGGCATAGTTATGTTCTGGTCTTGTCCTTACTCTCATTGTGGGAAGAGTAAATAGTTCCGTGATTTGGGTGTTCATGGTAGGTTGTTCTGTTCTTATGTGAATTGCTTCTAGAATTTGTAATCTTCTTGCATCTTGGGTTCTGTCTATTATGCATGTATTCTTGTTCAACATTTCTCTTGTTAGGGGTGATGTCATGGGCTTGGTTCATGTGATTCCTAGGGGCACCGGATTGAAGATGGCATGTCAAACGCCTCGTCGTCAGCTTGGTCGACGTCATACCTATGTACTTGGATTGAAGGTTTACATCCTTCATGGGGGGGCAAGTGTACATGTATACAACGCTTGACTTGCTGTAGAGGGTTCTCTGTCGGCTTCGGGCGGCTGTTTTTGATAAGGAGTTCGGAAGTCTTCTTGGTTTTATAGAATATTGTCAGGTTTTATGTTTTGGTTAGGAGTAGTGCTTTTTACTCCTTTACGGATTATTTCTTTCATTATACTTTCTTCTTTTGTATGTTCACTGTGCATGGTGATTTGTAATATATTTTATTGGAGGTATTGTGGTTTCTGTTCAAGGTTTCCGGATTATACCAACGGTCCAAGTGTCTTCTTATAGCAGCGTTTATTTCCGCGTTGCTATATCCATTGTTCACCAATACGTGAGTTGCTCTTTCAAACTCTCTACTCACGTTTGCTCCATTCAGAGCAGTGGTAAGCGCTCGACGAATATAAGCATTGAGAACACTGGCTTTGTATCTTTGGGGGCACTCACTTCTACCGTTCAAGCATAATCCTATGGTTGGTGGGCTTGGTATATACGTTGGTGCGTAAAGAGGTTCCTGTTTTTGTTATTAGTACATCCAAGAATGGCAGACTGTTATTTTTCACTATTTTCATGTGTAAATCGGAGTACTGACTCTCTCTCTAGATGTCTTTTTAGGTCAATTAGTTAATCTGAGTCTTTTACTATTACGAATATGTCATCTAAATAACGGCAATATACAGTTGGTTTTTGTCTGCTACTATATATATATATATATATTATATATGTTATTAAATATGACCGAAAAAGTAAGATTAATAATTCTAACACGAATTTTCTCAATTTTCCTTATGTTTGTTTTTACTGATGACGGTAAATGAAAAATCAATTCTCCAAAATTCATTCTGTATTTCTTAGTCTGACGCGAACACTTGAACGCGTTTCGTAATAACTAATTACATTTTCAAAGACTTTTAGTTTTCTCACACAACTATAACATGTAAAGCACTAAACAGTTCTTTACTATGCTATGATTTAAACAGCTTTCATCTTTCATTTCATTTTATACCCGCGTTTTGGGTGAGGTGATATGTTACAACAGTTTTAATGAGGTGAACAAAACTTTCAACAAAGGACAGAACACGAAAACATGGATATTAACTGGATTTAACTGGGTAAATTGAAGGTATGATGGAAGTAACTGCGGAAGGGCCTATTGGCCCATATTTCTTGATGCTTCTATATTGGAGCGGGGTCTTGAAGTGGTAGAATATAGTTGTGCATTAATTGACTGTTGATTGCTGGTGTTGACTTCTTGATGTGTAGTGCCTCGCAGTTATATAGCCACCTGCTATCGCTGTACCTATCGATGATTTCTGTGTTCTTTGTTAAGATTCTCTGGTTATGGTGTGGTTGTGGGAAGAGAGTATATGTTCCTTAATGGAGCCCTGTTGCTTATGCATCGTTTAAACGCCTGGAAAGAGATGTTGTTGTCTTGCCTATATACTGAGTTTTTTGGGGCTTACAGTCCCAAGTGGACATTTAAAGGCATAGACGACGTTTGTCTCTTTTAGGGCGTTCTGCTCCGTGTCTGGAGAGTTTTCATTAGTAGGCTGGCTGTTTTTTTGGTTTATAGTAATCGTTAGTTGTATCTTCTGATTTTTGTCTGTAGTGGATAACCATTTCTATTAACATATCTTTCAGGACCCTTTCCTCCGTTTTATGAGCGGTGGAGAAGAAGTTCCTGTAAAATAGTCTAATAGGGGGT
>WNGS01165339.1:1383745-1400222 GCA_020271785.1 Procambarus virginalis
AGCCGAAGCTACGTTTGAACCACTTCCCCCGCCGGCACTCGGATGGTATCTTGGGCATAGCATTTTATTCAATCACTCATTCTTTGGGGCACACGTGAGGACAAATGCACAAAAGCAGATTAAGGCGTCCTGTATACCAGTGTCGATGCTCCATGGGAGTATGGGTTCGAGTCACTTCTGGAGAGTGTGAGTTTTCAGTCCATAGATATGTATTATGTATATATTGATTATATATTATATATATATAATATATTATTATCATAATGATATATATATATAATACTATGATATATACTTTATTTATAATATAGTATATATATAGAACCCTGGGAGTACTGGGTTCGAGTCACTTCTGGGGTGTGAGTTTTCATTGCATATAGTCCTGGCGGACCATTCAGGCTTGTTCAAAATACGCACTATAATATATATATATATATATATATATATATTATATATATATATATATATATATTATATATATATATATATATATGTATGTATAGGGAGATGCCCCAGGCCCCCCTCTTAAGGTTGAACTGTTGACCCTTCCGAGGATGCAACCCACACAACAGTTGACAAACTTCGGGTACCTGCTTAATGCTAAGGAAAAAGGAAGTTTTAGGAAAAGGAAGAGTGCTCAACCATTTCTGTCCCTTCCCGGAAATCATACCCGGGTCCCCGGTTGTGAGTCGATAGCGAAGCCAACTCCACTACGAGGCAGAACTTGATAGACTCAGCGATGTGTCGTCATTCAGAGCTGAGGTTGTGGGCTTACTCCAGAGGCAGTCTTGGGTGACCACCTCTGGCCTGTGTTTACATACACACGTCACGTGACCCTCTACCGTCACGTGACCCTCTAGCGTCACGTGACCCTCAAGCGTCACGTGTTCACAAAAAACTTGAAGTCTGTCATCTTTCTATGTATACTGGGGCATGTGTGTACATATATATGTGTGCTTGTATACTCCTCTATTGTGTGTGTTTACGGGCTATTCGTGCCCGTGCCACCTCTTGGGTGGCTTAATCTTCATCAATCAATCACCTATTTGTAATAATCTAGTTAACATAAGAATAAAGGTAACTGCAGAAGGCCTATTGGCCCATACGAAGCAACTCCTATTTATGTCCACCCAATCATTCATATGTATGTCTAACCTACGCTTGAAACAATCAAGGGATCCTAGTTCTATTACGTTATGTGGATAATTGGTTCCACTTCTACAACTTGTTCAGTTAGTTCATTATATTCCCACTGCTCTTACGATAAAAGAAAACTTTCTCACATCTCCATGACTCGTCTGATTCTCAATCTCCCACCATGCCCTCAAATTGTTGTTCAACTGTATTCATGTTGAACATCTCCTTTTCCACTTTGCCAATCCCCCTCCCCCCCTAAGTATTTCAGTATTTCATCCCCCCCCCCTCCCCCTAAGTATTTCAGTATTTCATCCCCCCCCCTCCCCCTAAGTATTTCAGTATTTCATTTCTCTATTATGCTTCCTCTCTTCTTTTCACTATCGACGTCAGGTCTAGTTCATTCATTCTTCATACCACATCTACGCAATTCCGGGCTGAGCCTCGTTTCAAACCTCACAGCCATTTCTAGTTTTCATTTGTGGTTTTAAGATGGAGGCTCCGAGATGTGATGATGTATTCTAAGACTGGTCTCACGTAGACAGTGTACAGTAATCTAAAGCCCTCCATATTTAGGGTCCTGAACAAGACTCTTAACTTTTGCTGTTGTAGAGTATGTTGCTGACGTTATCCTATCTACATGAGCCTCCGGAGTTAGGTTTGATGTTATGTCCACACCCAGTTCTTTTTCTCTAGACATTACAGAGAGGTAGTTTCCCTTCATTGTGTACTGTCCCTTTGGTCTCCTATCACGTTCTTCACAGTCTTTCCAGTGCTCTTTGTCGTATAACACTTTGAAACTACTGACGGTTTTTGTTGGAAATTTCCGATACCTAATTACTAATTCCTAATACAATAGGATGTATTTCCTGTACTAGGCATCATAATCATCCAATACTTAATTACTAACCTTTAGTACTTTAAGAAGCCATTCCTGTACTAGGCATTATATTTTACTAATCCTACTAACCAGTAGTGTAATAACATTAATTCATACTGCGTAGTAAGTATACCAAAAGTTTCCCAGTATTCATAGCCGTGTTGCATCAGCTCACATGAAGAAGGAAAAACATTTACATTCGCGAGAATTGTGATAAATTCTCCTTTATTTCAGCATTCTTTAACAAGAATTATTAGCTGATAATATATTCACCATTGATCCAGCGATATAACATTGTTTGCTGAGATCATTTTATACAGTTAAGAATTGTTATCACGGGGCATTCATGGAGGAAAAAATTTCCCCTTTAGCTTTTTCGTCTATGTGAGCTTCGTTTCATATTAATTGTTACATAGCGAGAATTTAATTAATATTAGCTTTCCTATGATAAACCTTATCTTTATTATCTCGCATCGTTGAGCGAATTATAGTAGAATTTTACTCCGTTCCCACACTCCATGCTACCGCGCATGCGTAAGCCGAGAAGGGAGGAAGACGCAGCCATTATTCTCAGAGAGAAAGAGTGTCTGGAAGCTCGCTAGAATTACCGACTCGTTATTGTGTCATCCTCGCTAATGCAGACGTTAGAGTGACGGAGCAGCTTCATCATTTCTCAGACACCAGTATCGGCAAACTCTTAAGTTCCTATAGACTTTTATTGTCTGTGATCACAATATAATATTAGATAGGACGTTTGTCGTCATACTGTATGCCCACTAAAAATACCAAGTGAGTTTTATTTCAGGGCGCTCTCACATTTCATTTTGAAATATATGTAGTACTAGCTGTACCCAGCCACGCGTTGTTGTGGCTCAGCAACGTATTTGCATTGCTGAGCCACAGCAACCTTTCCCTGTCTCCCAGTCCTCCCCACCATTCCCCTCTCACCCATCCCCTCGTCCTCCCCTACCATTCTCCCCTCCCCTGTCCCTTAGTCCTCCCCACCATCCCCTACTCCAGCTTCCCCTCGTCCCCTCCACCATTCCTCACTCCCTCGCCCAATGTATTCCCAAATGATTTGATGTTCCCATCAGAAAATTGGAATCATCAGATAATCTGAGGTTCCCATCACTGAAATATAAGAAAAACAGTTAAAAAAATAAATGAAAAAATAAAAAATAAACTATACTCATGAAATGAACGGTATGGTAAACAACACAGTTCAATTTCAACGCAATGTCAGACAAAATAATTAAATCAAAATGAAAATAAATCGAAATCTATGAAAATTCAATTTATCAATGAAATCGGAAACATTGAAATGGAATCATAACATATTTAGTATAGCACGTGTTGTTCTTATGTGCAAGAGATGGCGCTGTTTTTCAAAACATGCATGTTTTCACCTGTCACAGGTGTGGCATCTATACTTATACTCACGAAATAAATGGTATAGCAAACAACAAATCTCAATTCCAACACAATGCCACACAAAATAATTAAATCAAAATGAAAATACATCGAAATTTGTGAAAATTCAATTTTTCAATGCAATTGGAAACATCCAAATGAAATCTTAACATATTTAGTATAGCGTGTGTTACTCTTAATTGCAACAGATGCACTGTTTTTTTAAAAAGATACATGTTTTTACCTGTCACAGGTGTGGCACCTATATAGTAGGTATATAAAAACACGTACGTACATGAATGGAAGGTTGTGTCAAAATTTCAAAGCAATCAGTGAAGAAATTTTGGAGATTATAGCATGAGTTGCTCTAACGTCCAACTGATGGCGCTGTTTAAAAAAAAAATGTTTTTTCCTGTCACAGGTGAGGCATGTATATAGTAGGTATAAAAATATGCGCCTATTCGAATGCAACGTTGTTTCAAAATTCAAAGCAATTGGTAAAGAGGTTTCGAAGAATACCTTCAAATTAAAACCACATGAAAAACACAGTTTTTCAAAAAAAGTATGTTTTTCCCCATCACAGACGTGACATCTATATAGTATGTATATAAAAACCCGCTCGGATGCGAGTAGAATATTGTGTGAAAATTTCAAAGCAATCGTTGAAGAACTTTCGGAGATTAGCGGTTTTGAACACACGAACATTTACATTTTTATTTATATAGATTATATCTCTTTAGATAGTATTTACACACTGCCCGTATATCAGCCTGTGTCTTATCGACAAGAAAGGAGATAAGCCTCTGCCTCGGTCGCGTGTTTTCAGGATATCCTGATGCAACAAGTTTCATAAATGGAATGGAATGAAAATGGAATGCACTTAAGGAACAGGTTGTGGAAGCCAATACTATTCATAATTTTAAAACTAGATATGATAGGGAAATAGGACCGGAGTCATTGCTGTAAACAACCGATGCTCGAAAGGCGGGATCCAAGAGTCAAGGCCATGGAAACACAAACCGTAACTGTCTCTATTTTCCGCTTGTTACAACTTGTAATAAACTTCAACTTCTAGTGTGTGGTCTGGTCAACATACTTCAGCCACGTTATTGTGACTCTTCGCCTGCAACTTGTAATAAAGTTGTTACATCTTGGCTTAACGTGTTTATGACGTATTAGAACGTTGTTACAACTTGCTATATTGGTTGTTATAACTGGTTAGGAGGTGTTAAAACTTGTTCGAACGTTGTACCAACGTCGTAGTTTCGGTGTGTGTTTAGCGGGATATATGCAGTGTCCAGTACTGCCAGACGCATGATACTGCTTCATCATACAGCAAAGCTGTTATTTCGTTCTTGTAGTTCCATAGAACATTTCCTTGATTATTTGAATGATTTCTTATGATAAGATTTAATCTATATACCTACATTTCTTATTTCATCATATATGAAATATACATTACATACGTTATATAATTAACCTTATAGAATAATCCCCCAAAATGTGTTAGGGGAAGCGTCTTTAGAACTTATAGAATCTACAGTTCATTTATTATACATTAATAGGATTGTTGTTTTTATTAGAATTTAATTGCATTTAATTATAGAGATACACAAGCCACTGCTCATTTAGGATAGAATTATCGTCCTTCGAGCATTTTAGAATTATATAATTTTATTAGTATTAATCTAGAGCCAGATTTTCCCCGCAGTTTTAGCCTCCTTTGGAGCTGGTCGGCCGAGCGGACAGCACGCTGGACTTGTGATCCCGTGGTCCCGGGTTCGATCCCGGACGCCAGCGAGAAACGATGGGCAGAGTTTCTTTCACCCTATGCCCCTGTTACCTAGCAGTAAAATAGGTACCTGGGTGTTAGTCAGTACCTGTGTGTGTGTGTGTGTGTGTGTGTGTGTGTGTGTGTGTGTGTGTGTGTGTGTGTGTGTGTGTGTGTGTGTGTGTGTGTGTGACTGACATGCAGATTTACTAAAATTCAACAAATTGTTTTCCAATGTTAAATTTTTTGTTTAATAACCAGTGTACTCACCTAGTTGTGCTTGCGGGGGTTGAGCTCTGGCTCTTTGGTCCCGCCTCTCAGTGTGGTGTGTTGGAGGCGTCTCTTCTCACTCTGTCTACCCCCGGCCTTCAAAAGTATCCATTATTGCACCATCAACTTTACCTCAATTTATATTCACTTGTTTCCAACATATAATTAAAAACCCGTCTGCCGATGACGCGTATTTGAATATTATTTCGAAGCTCGCAACATCCGGGTATTAATGCTTCGTTATAATATGTTTTATCCTGGTGTTTTTGTTGAATAATGACGTGTTTTTTTGTGCTTGCTTCTGGCTAGCCAGCCAGAGGGACGTATACACGTTGGCCTGAGAGTCGTTATCGTCCTTATCGTCAGCTACGTGGGGCCAAATTCAGACGTTTCGTCGTTAACTGGACGATCATTCTGACAGTTTCCGTGGATCAAAGCGAAGCACATCAACGCAGTAGAAGATATAAACCGTGAAATGTGCGATGTGTGTCTCATTTCTACACAGTAATACTTTGCGGTGATTGACTTCATTCCTACACCGCCAAACTTTGCGATATCTCTCACAAAGTTTAGCAGTGTCACAATATGAGAAGCTTACCATATATATTTTCTGGTAATCGCAACATCCACCACAAAATTGCGACTGCCGAAAAATGCCACGAATTCAGTTGCGTTATTCTATCGTAGATTACAACCGGGATATATATATATATATATACCTCCCCTTAGTGCTGACCAGTCCAGCAACCGGGATGCCTGGTCGGGGACCGGGCCGCGGGGACGTTGAGCCCCGAAATCATCACAAGGTAACCACTGTGAGGGGGAACGTGAGATCGTTATGAAGGGGGAGGAAAGTGCTAAGTCAGTACTCATGTATAACACTGGGATATGAGAACAAAAACCTGGGATAGAAAATGGTGCCCCAGCCGCTCGGGTGATAGGAGATTGAACTTGGACCCGCAAGAAGCGAGGTCGTCGCTTCACCGATCAGTTGGACCAACGACGGAAGTCTACCACACCAGGAGATGCAACCAAGGAAATATTATGATAGCACTGGTAAACAGAGTATATTTCTGGTATATGTTTTGCTAAGTTTGACTCACAGAACACTGTCTTGTATTTCCAGAGGACGACTGGCTAGAGAGGCCTGGACTACTGCTAGAGAGAGCTGGACTACTGCTAGAGAGAGCTGGACTACTGCTAGAGAGGCCTGGACTACTGCTAGAGAGAGAGCTGGACTACTGCTAGAGAGGCCTGGACTACTGCTAGAGAGAGAGCTGGACTAATGCTAGAGAGAGAGCTGGACTACTGCTAGAGAGAGAGCTGGACTACTGCTAGAGAGAGAGCTGGACTACTGCTAGAGAGCTGGACTACTGCTAGAGAGAGAGCTGGACTACTGCTAGAGAGCTGGACTACTGCTAGAGAGCTGGACTACTGCTAGAGAGAGAGCTGGACTACTGCTAGAGAGAGAGCTGGACTACTGCTAGAGAGAGAGCTGGACTACTGCTAGAGAGCTGGACTACTGCTAGAGAGAGCTGGACTACTGCTAGAGAGAGAGCTGGACTACTGCTAGAGAGAGAGCTGGACTACTGCTAGAGAGAGAGCTGGACTACTGCTAGAGAGAGCTGGACTACTGCTAGAGAGCTGGACTACTGCTAGAGAGCTGGACTACTACTAGAGAGAGCTGGACTACTGCTAGAGAGCTGGACTACTGCTAGAGAGCTGGACTACTGCTAGAGAGAGCTGGGCTACTGCTGGTGAATAGTGTTCGGACTCTGAACAAGCGTTTTGTGCGACATTATCACCAGAGTTTGAGTTATGATGAATATTGAATGAAGTTTTCCTCCTGGTGACATTAGCATCCTGGGTATGTGGGCCTGCGGGCCGCTCCAAGCAACAGCCTGGTGGACCAAGCTCTCACAAGTCGAGCCTGGCCTCGGGCCGGGCTTGGGGAGTAGAAGAACTCCCAGAACCCCATCAACCAGGTATCAACCAGGTAGTACTCAGTACGCCAGGCCCTTATATTCGTCCGCCTCCTACTTACTGTGGCTGAATAAGAGGGCCAATGAGTCTTCTGCGTGGAGATAAGTTACTAAACTCGTTGGTGATTTGCGGGATAAATTGTCCAACTCAAACGTGATTGGTGGTGTAAAGTGTACCTGTACCCGCGTATTTGAACCTGAAGCTGCGCTCTTGAATCTGTAGCCGCACTCTTGAACCTGTAGCTGCACTCTTGAATCTGTTGCCGCACTCTTGAACCTGTAGCCGCACTCTTGAACCTGTAGTCGGGCTGTTACAAATGTATGCCCAATGGAAGTCCCACTGCCCGAGGAAGATCCAGACGGCCGTCCGGCGTGTGGAGGTTTAACTAGAAGGTGCCCAAGAGTTGGTAGTTATTGGTGTAAATACACCCCCTCCCCCACCCCCCACCCCGTGGACTGTCGCTACTGGGGTATTGGACTTAAGGCCTATCACTGCGGGAGGTTTATAAAGTCCGCTGCAGTAGCTTGCTGACATGATAGCAGCCACATAGTAATGACTGACGGTTTAAATTGTTGCTGTTGTTATAGATTCAGCTACTCGGAACAGGTTCCAAGTAGCCCGGGCTATGGTGAGCCCGCAACTTACCTGGCGCAGGAGCAGGGCAGGTAGCCCGGGCTATGGTGAGCCCGAAGTGCGGTTTAAATGCGAGCACAGCCACTTGCGGGCTACTGATGCCCGTGCCACCTCTTGGGTGGCTTACTATTCATCAATCAGTCAGCATACTGACTGGTCATTAAGTATATATTACTCCCAAATATCATTTAGAGCGGACGGGAGACATCTCCCGTCACGTAGGGTGCAGTCGCACCTCCACAGATCTCCAGTATCATCTATTGATACTGGTAATGGCTCAAAAGGGCCACCACTTACGGGCTATTCATGCCCGTGCCACCCTTTGGGTGGCTTAATCTTCATCAATCAATCAATCAATCATTTAGAGCTTTAATGATTCATCGGTGCACATCCCTGCACAACTCATCACCAGGCTGTGCTCGGCCAAGCTGTGTCCAACCCTCAACGACACATTCATCAATGTAAACGTACAGTGTAATCCAAAAAGTAATTTTCTCATAATATTATGTATTATAATTCTGTGTAAAGCTGGACCTAGAAGAGGTTGGATGAGGAGTTTTGGTTCTGTTGCGACCCCCAGCCTCGCCGTCATCTAGTTGGACGACGTACTCTCCATTTAAAGTTGAGCTCGTCTCAATTATAAATTAATATTATGTATGTCTTAAAATTTGATGTATAACTAGGCCTAGGTTAGGCTAGGTTAGGTTAGGTTTGCAGGTTAGGTTAGGTTAGGTTAGGTTAGGTTAGGTTTGCAGGTTAGGTTAGGTTATGTTAGGTTTGCAGGTTGGTAACTTGTATCTGTTGTACAACTCCAGATATGAGATACTTAATTCGCCGTAGTTTCGGCTTCATCAACTATACCCGCCGTCTGAAGAGGATGTAGCGGGATTCCAACTCTCTTTGTCATTCCCGAAACCATTTAGCCAGGGCGCATCCGACCCTCTGGTCGTCGTGGCCCGTAAAACAACAACAACAACAACAACGACAACATTTAAAGTTGAACAATTCGAATTGATGACGTTAGCGAAGCAATGTTCATGACATGTTTGAACGTCGGCAGTTGAGTCATGTGTAAAATGTTTTTTTTTTTATTCCTGAACAGTGAGGTGTGAGGGCTGGATTAATGGCATTTGAACAATGTGTGTGAGAACGGGCCGCCCGGTGATGGGAATGCTCTTGTAAAGTTCAAACGTGTGCCACTTGCACCTCTAACCGTACTCATAAAAATCTAACAACTACCAGTTTGTCCTCATAAATATTGTAGCCCGTCTTCATAAACAAAGGTCGAATGTTCGTTAATTCAGCCGTCAAATTAATTGTTTATGTATGAAAAACGCTTTAAACTTGACTCACAAATGATGTTGCTCGAAATTTTCGCTAACCGTGCTTCGCAATGTTCTTTGATCGACTCACATCTTTACAAATAATTCACCTATACGTACTGTGTATATCCCAACATGTCCTCATCAACAAAGACCAAATGCTCGTTAATCTAGCCGCCAAACCCCATGTTTATGATTGACACACGGGTTTACGCACGACTCACTACTGATAACTTATGAACACTTCCGGAACAAGTGCTTCGCTGACGTCTTTTGTTCGAACTACAACACTGTAAATGCTTCAGCCGCGTACTACAAAACAAATAATCGCCAACAGAACCTAAACACCTAACAACATAACCAGTGCCTAAATATGCGCAATATGTTAATATATGATAATATTAATTCAACTATTAGAAAAGTTCTGTTTTGAGTGAACAGAATGTTAAAATTGATGATTACGTCCTTGGGGTCGACCGCTGGACAGAATGGACTTGGTCTGAGGACGGGTTACTGTAAATGCTTCACCCACGTGATTCAAATACAAATAATCATCAACAGAACCTAAACGCCTAACCTAACCTACGCTTATTTATACGCAAAACTTCAGTAAATTTAATGGTAATATATAAATGAGAAAAACAACTATTTGTAGTATACAATACGTTAAAAATGATCTACCATCTCTTGGAGGGGAGGGAGGGAGAGAGGTAGCTCTAACGAGCCCTGGCCTGAGGACGGGTTGTTCACCCACGTACTGTAAATGCAAATTATTACCAACAGAACCTAAATACCTAACCTACACTTAACTATGCACGAAATCCTAATATATGCTAATATTAATACATATTTGAGAAAATTCCTATCTTGAATACACAGTGCGTTTAAATTAATAGGTTTTTTGGGGGGTCGGCCGCTAGGTGGACGAGAATATTCTGTTGTTGTAAATACTCCAGCTACAAGCACAACTTTTACTGGTCTGATTATGTAGATGTTATGAAGGTTGTGGCTACAGGAAGACAAGAGGAGATTGAAGACTTGTGGTCTTCATGGGATGGCCAGCTTCCCATGAAGGCGAGTACCGCAAGGTCAGAGAACTCTTAAGAGAGAATACCATCAGAAATTGAACTAAGAAACAAAACAACACAAGGCGTGATGGACTTCATAACAAGCCAATGCAAAGAAGTCATTGAGAAATAATGACTAAGAAATACAGGAGGACAATGAACATATCCACAAGGGGCCGTGACGAGGATTCGAACCTGCGTCCGAGAGGATCCCAGACACTGCCTTAATTGACTGAGCTACGACATGTCGTAGCTCAGTCGACTAAGGCAGCGTCTGGGATGCTCCCGGACGCAGGTTCGAATCCTCGTCACGCCCCTTGTGGATATGTTCATTTGATGCATGACGTTAGTGTGATCTCTGTGTGTACAGGAGGACAGTTTTCGAGGTAAAGAGCATGGAAGACACAGAGGGAGCACAACACAACCTAGATGAACCACGACGTGTGCTTTACCCATGTCTGGGACAGGATGCCTGTGCTTAGGTTTACTGGCGTCTCCCTTAGCCAACTACTGAACTTTCCCAAAGATGCTACCCACAACAACTATCTAACCCCGCGTTAGACAAAATACTGCTAGGTGAACAGAGACATCAGGTGAAAATAAACGTGCCCAGTCGTCTCTGTCCCACCTTTGGAGTTAAACGAGGGATGGTCGGTTGTAAGCCGACGACGTAGACTGAGTGACAGAGGAACGCATACATAAGGAATTTGAAGAGAAGCAGTATGGGAACGACATAGCATCTAAGGCCAAGGATCAGTCTAAGCTTATATATCGCCATAGGAGGCAAATGATCAAATTGTCAGCCTTCACAAAAGAGAGGCTACACAGAAAACGATAGTGAAGTGTGCGAAGATAAAAGCTTCCAAGAAGTTATCATGTTGGAACCAGAACATCTTGAAGGTATGCGATCTATAATGGAACACGCGCTACATTGAGCAAGACGGACCAAAACAGAAGTAGCGCCAGCAGAAGTATGGAAGTTGGTAGAAGAACTGGATGGGATGAAGGCCATAACCCCCCCCCCCCAAGAAAAGGTCTCAGCATGGATTGTAAGCGAAGCAGCTGCATCATTGTGTGGATGCCTTGCTGTATTTTCAACTCCTCTAGATAGAGGGAACAACCTTGGCCTTAACAGTCTCCGTGGTGTAGTGGTAAGACACTCGCCTGGCGTTCCGCGAGCGCTATGTCATGGGTTCGTATCCTGGCCGGGGAGGATTTACTGGGCGCAATTCCTTAACTGTAGCCTCTGTTTAACGCAACAGTAAAATGCGTACTTGGATGAAAAAACGATTGTTCGCGGCGGGGATCGTATTCCAGGGACCTGCCCGAAACGCTACGCGTACTAGTGGCTGTACAAGAATGTAACAACTCTTGTATATAACAAAAAAAAAACAGAATGTTGTTGTTATAGATTCAGCTACTCGGAACAAGTTCCAAGTAGCACGGGCTATGGTGAGCCCGTAACTTACCTGGCACAGGAGCGGGGCAAGTAGCACGGACTATGGTGAGCCCGTAACTTACCTGACGCAGGAGCGGGGCAAGTAGCACGGGCTATGGTGAGCCCGTAACTTACCTGGCACAGGAGCGGGGCAAGTAGCACGGGCTATGGTGAGCCCGTAGTGGACTTACCTGGCACAGGAGCGGGGCAAGTAGCCCGGGCTATGGTGAGCCCGTAGTGGACTTACCTGGCACAGGAGCGGGGCAAGTAGCACGGGCTATGGTGAGCCCGTAACTTACCTGACACAGGAGCGGGGCAAGTAGCACGGGCTATGGTGAGCCCGTAACTTACCTGGCACAGGAGCGGGGCAAGTAGCACGGGCTATGGTGAGCCCGTAACTTACCTGGCACAGGAGCGGGGCAAGTAGCACGGGCTATGGTGAGCCCGTAACTTACCTGGCACAGGAGCGGGGCAAGTAGCACGGGCTATGGTGAGCCCGTAACTTACCTGGCACAGGAGCGGGGCAAGTAGCACGGGCTATGGTGAGCCCGTAGTGGACTTACCTGGCACAGGAGCGGGGCAAGTAGCACGGACTATAGTGAGCCCGTAACTTACCTGGCACAGGAGCGGGGCAAGTAGCACGGACTATGGTGAGCCCGTAACTTACCTGGCACAGGAGCGGGGCAAGTAGCACGGGCTATGGTGAGCCCGTAGTGGACTTACCTGGCACAGGAGCGGGGCAAGTAGCACGGACTATGGTGAGCCCGTAACCTACCTGGCACAGGAGCGGGGCAAGTGTGTCAAACAACCAGAAACTTGGAGCGGGTGATATAAAAGGTAAGTTACGGGCTCACCATAGCCCGTGCTACTTGGAACTTGTTCCGAGTAGCCGCTGAAAAGTTCAGCGGCTCCTGCCATGTGTGTATGTGTATATACACAAATGGCAGGAGCCGCTGAACTAACTAAAGACCGGTATCATTACCAACTACAGACCTCTTAAGATATTACAGACTCATTAAAGGCAGCTCCTAGAAATCTTGGAACATGAATTATTGTCACCAAACATAAACATGGATTCAGCAATGGAAAATCCTGCTTAACTAACTTATTATACTTCTACGACAAGATGTCAGCAATCACAGAAGGATGGTCCATTTCCCTGGATTATCAGAAAACGTTTGACGCTGTTCCTCACCAGCGTCTTCTGTGCGTCTCCTAGAGCAGCAGCTAAGTTGGGAAGGAAGTACCCTTCAGGAAGGAGGCCAAAATAAACCGTACGAGATGTCAAAATAGAGGCAATGAATGGAGTACCTCAAGAGTCGGCACCAGGGGCCCATTCTCTTCCGAATATACGTAAACGTTTTAACAGAGGAAGTTCATGTATGTCAATGTTTACTGACGATGCTAAACTAATGAGAATGATCAGAACTGAGGAGGACTGCAACGAGGCTCCTTCGTTAGCTAAAGGGACTGAATAATGAAGAAAGCTTGAGGGAGGTGAACCTCACTACAGTGGAGGAAAGAAAAAAGTGAACACACATGACAACGACGTACGAGATTATGTTGAGTACTGGCAAGTAAATAGAGAAGTAATATTTAACGTAAAGAACGGCAGAAGGAAAGAACATAATTAGAAACTGGACTCACGCGTCGCAGGGACACGAAAGAAACTCCATCGACTTACATGAGACAATTGTCGATGCCAAACGGATATATATATTTTATTACATAAATAGGCTCAGAAAAATAAGTGAAAAGGAGTCACTGCATTGAACTACTTATTTCTAAAAGGCTGGGCTTGAGAACACACGCTCGGCCATACAAGCATATCTCCCGCACTGTGTCTGCTTGAGCATACACACTGGCCAGCTGCGGGAGCGGTACAGTAGTAGTAGTAGTAGGCATCCATCAGTCTCAGGAGACTATGGAGTTGCGCTCTGGTTGTCGGTCTGGAGTGGCCTCACCAGGACGCAAAGCCAGGGTAGGTTGATTCGGGGTGGAGCGGTACAACACCTGCCATAAGTGAACTAAACGGTAATAGTCAAATTAATCACTTCAATTTTGGAGATTAAACGGTTATCTTGATGCTCGTATCAGCATGAACATTACAAGATAATGTTATTAATTGGCTTTAAACATAAAATATGTTGTTATAATCTGATATAACCAATAGTATACTTGTATGTGTAACGCTCCGAGGATAACTATAATATGGATACAGTCGAGATTCTGTGAGGGTCTTGGACACCAGTCATCTACAGGGAACCATTTCTGTGGCCTGGGGTCGAGGCGTGCGTGTTCTCACTGGATGTGCTTGCTGGGTCCAGTGCCAGACGATGCCCATATCCATATCAGATATTTTTTTCAGAAGATAAAACCAATGAGTGAAGGAGTTTGGGTAAAACGTGCAAGCCGTCAGTCTGTTCCTCATAATAACGAGCTTCGCCTCACAGTAAGGTGAGGCAATTATGAGGGAAAGCATGAAGCCAGTATCGCACCCCTATCCTGTCCTCACAGGATAGGAAGACAGGATAGGAGCTGGGATATGAGGTCGGAGAGAATGCACAGTACTCAACCACTCGAACTCTCAGAGATCGAACGCTGATCTGCAAGAAACGAGAATTTCACTGTACCAACCAAAGAAAGCGCAGGAACTGCGTATAGAGGCGAGAGGTGAGCTCTATATCTCGACGCTAGAGGAAGCTACGGATGTGTAACAAGACTGGATATACGTGGACAATTATTACAACAGATACGGGGCTATCTTACCAACCGGAAGCCCTCTGCACTGTTCCAGGGCTACAAGAGCGAAACTAAATAAATGCAACTAGGCACTCCACAAGGAGGAGTACTCAGTCCTACCTTGTTTAATGTTTTATTATTGCCTTACTAAAATCAATCCCAACTAGTCCGGCAAACGTCACTATCAGCTATGCAGATGGCATCCTTGTGCATACTAAAACCCACCGCGAAATGCAAACAATCTTAAATTGTATACATACAGCTTGTGAGAGCCTTGGTCTTGTAATCAACGCTGCTATAACTAAGGTATGTAACAGACAAATTGGTAATTACAAAAGTGGACCACGGAAACGTAAGAGAGATAACGTACCAATTGACTATGTCTTCTTTCAAATACCTTGGTGTCTCTGTATCTCGTCACGGCCCTTGTGGATTTGTGGCAAAGGTATTGATAGACTGGAAAAAATGCACAATGAAGCACTCAGAATTATACTTGGCTCTCCTATAACTACCAAAATTCTCAATATGCGGAAAGAATTAAATATACCTAGCATTCAAGATAGAATATTTGAAACGAATCTTATGATGGGACTAAACTTCTGCGTGATAACAAAAACAACATTGTGTCAGTTGCTCTGTTAGAACACATACGAAATGGAACCAGCGAGTCTAAATGGATTCAAAGAACAGCCACTCATATTAAAATGATGGGACTGCACGATGTATATACAGATGAAAGAGTACAGCACTTCCTTCCACCCTGGCAGATAGTACCTTTTGACATCCTGACCCCTGCATACCCACCAAGAAACTAATCACAAACAACCCTCATGCTCAGCTTGCTGCTAAATTAAGCACCATAGAACATATTCACAATATACAAGCTGAAAACAACATAGCACAGACCATATACACTGACGGATCACTCAATACAGCTACAGGGAGGGCAGGAAGTGCTGTTATTGCTCATCAGCCCGATGGCAGCACAATTCAAAGGAATATAAGAATTAGTAACTGGGTATCTACAATGCAAGCTGAGTTGGTAGCAATACTGGTAGCACTCGAAATTATTGACAACATTGAAGTAGACAGCTTAATTATTTCCGACTCCCTTTTCCTCCCTACTAGCAATAAATAGTTTGCAATCAAGTAATAACGTGCTTGTCTCAGAGGCCAGACATGGATATATAAGCATACTTGACAAGAGGGTAAATATAAAAATGTTTTGGATTCCTTCTCACATTGACCTGCAGTTGATAAAGTTGACGCCCTTGCTAAGGTGCAGTAAATAAAGACAGTATTGAACGGAATCTTGAATTATCAAATAGGTCCCTTAAAAGTGTCATTAGACGAGAACTCCTGAATGAATATGAAAAAAGTAGAACAGTGCAAACTGGAACTAGCAGGTCCATTGTTTATCATTATGAAATGTGTGAAGTAAAAACATGTGTATGGGGCAAGTAACACATCAGCAGACTAACAGACGTTGTCACAGTTCGAATAAGACTTGGCTACAAGTATCTCTGGCAGTTTGGCTTGTATAGGGATCTAGATGAAGAAGAGTATAAAATGTGTGAACAAAGACAGGGACATTTTAATTCTTACTAAAACATAATTCCCAGATCCCGTTCGCAATCCGAATTCGCAATCTCAACATCATATAGCTCGTATCTTGAAACTCTGTCATCATTACCTAGCCTTCAAACCTTACATTTGTCAGCATTTAATTGCATCTGCCACGCCTTTAACCCCATTTCAAAACCCTATTTAGTTCGCAATGAAGTGATAGTGAGTCATTTTCCGTGCCTTATTTCCCCTCCCGATTTT
>WNGS01165339.1:1446322-1462186 GCA_020271785.1 Procambarus virginalis
TTAACAACCAGGTGCCCATTTACTGCTGGGTGAACAGTGGCAAACAGTAATGGATTAGTTCCCAGTCAATCCTTCCCGGCCAGAACTTGAATCAAGTAAAACTGCTAGCTAGAACTTTGTTATATCTCTTTATGAAACTTGTCTCTTGAAACTATTTTTTGTAGGGAGCTTGTTATTGGTTTTTAATTTTGTGTAAGCTTTTAAGTTTTAATAATTTCAAGTACAGAATGAAGCTGGAGTCAAGTGTGTAGCAGAGCTTTGACGTAGACGGTTGGTTGGATCTCACGGGTATCTGTATTGTGAGAGAGCATGGTGGAAGTGGGAGGCAGCCTACGTATGGTTGATCGCTGATGGAATGATGTCTTGAGAATGGCACAGTCAGCACGATGCTGTTGATGGTTGAGAACCTTGTGTTGTGTTTACCAAGTACTAGTTGTCCACAAAGTTGGGCCAGGTGGAGAACCTTGAGAATATCGACCTTATCATAACATAACAGTATGGTCACTGATACATCACTGTTGTTGAGTCAAAACTAGAGCCAAGTCTTCGTGCACGGTCACTGCTTATCCAGAAATCTGATAACGAATTGGGGAGGGCGGGGGAAGGGGGCATGTAAATCCAGGAGAGTAGTGCATAGTCAAGAGGAAAGTTAAACTGTGATTCATATAAGGTTTTGAACCACTGCTGTCTGGAAGGTATGAGATGCGCCTTAGAATGTAAGTTTCTTGGCGCATTTGCTTCACGTGACTCTTTTATGGTCATTAACAGTCTAACATCATCCCCCAGAATCAACTAATGTTTCCCATAGATCTGTATGCTCGTCCTAGTTGTTCTATCATGCTTAGTAGACATCGTCCGCCCGCCTGTTGTATTCCCTGTTTAAAATGTGACCTGCCATTGTCTTCCACAGGTAGAAGTTCCTCACCATGATCTTTTTTTCCAAATGACTCTCTTTATTTCACGAGGCGTCTTCTTCACTCTCAGTTGGATTATATTTTGGAGTATACAGAATACAGGTTCTTTATACAAGGTTCATAATTTGTTAGCCTTAGCTGGTGCTACTGTCAAGTTCACTCAGTCACTCTTTGTTTATGGCCTCCTGTCTCTTAACCTCTCTTGATAACTGGCAATATTTAAGCCGTCTTCCAGCTGTTTGGCATTTCTCCTGTCTCAAGTGGCTTTCTAAATATCTGTGTGGTTCACTTATAATTCAGCTCTGTCTTTCAGCACCTGAGATAATAACTAGCCGGGCCCGTGGTTCTGTGAAGCCTCTACCTCTAACACAACCTCATTACTTCCTAATAGTCGTTTCAATTTGCTCCAACTCTATACGTCCTGATCTTCTGCTAATGACACTTGGGCCGTGAACCTGTTCTTGAAGATTTTCTTGAGTTCCTCTCAAACTCTTGTGTCATTGTAGAGAATGTGACAATAATGTGGATGAAACACAACACCTATCTTCACCTCACCTTCCCTCATGTCTCACACTCCCTCTCTCACTCCTGCTGGCTTGACAAGGCTCCAGGATGGATTATGATGGGTTGTGTTTATGAGTGTCTTATGTGAGGAGATCCTCGTCTTGTGTCAGAATCGTCGCCTTCACCTTGGTGTTGTATTCCTTTTGATGTGGCCATATCTTAGTCTTTGGTTTGGCTACAGTGACTTTACAAATGTATGATGTCTTGTATATTTGAAGGTAACTTTCCCTGACCCTCCCTCTTTTCTGTCGCTCCTTATACACGGCTTTTGTCATTTTCTCTACGATTATTATTATTATTATTATTGTTATCGTATTATTATATGGTAGCGTAGCACTGCGAGGTGACCCAGAAGGTGACTGTGCACCTCTCGCTGCTCTTGAGAGCGACCAATGTGTTTGTGATGACAAAACCGCACATCAGTAAGTGAAGAAAGGACGACGTTTCGGTCCGTCGTGAACCATTATTGTGTAAAGTCGTGTAGAGATAAACCATTATCAGACTCATCGTCTGAATATGTTTGTACTTCTCGGAACTTTCTTGTGAAGTTAGCCATCACGTCTTGTGGTCAACCCTGGTGAGCTCCTTGACCCATGCAATCCCTACTTGTAGTTCATTCGTTCCTTGAATTGAGCTCTGGCTCTTTGGTCCCGCCTCTCAACTGTCAATCAACTGGTGTACAGATTCCTGAGCCTACTGGGCTCTATCATACCTACACCTGAAACTTTGTATGGAGTCAGCCTCCACCACATCACTGCTTAATGCATTCCATTTGTTAATTAGCCTGTCACTGAAAAAAAAAATTCTAACAACCCTGTGGCTCATTTGGTTCTAAATTTCCACCTGTGTCACCTTGTTCGTGTTCCGGCCGGTGCTAAATAGTTTGTCTTTGTCCACTTTGTGTGAGTGTGTGTGTGTGTTCACTTAGATGTGCTAGCAGAGTTGAACATCTGCAGTTGAGGCAATTATTCTTTACACGTTTTTTCTTATTATATTAAAATAATAAACTGTGCAAAGGGTTGACAACTTTCTCATCATGCCATCATTGTTCTGAAGACGTTCCCCTCGTTCTACTGTGCTTCGCTTCGATCATTACTTCTCTGTCAACCTGGTCAGTGTCCCTGACAATCTTGTACGTCGTTATCATATCTTCCCTATATATTCTTTCCCCAGTGTGGTGAGGTCCAGTTACCTTAGTCTTTGTTCATAGCTCAGTCCCCTCAGCTGGGGAACGATCCTTGTTGCCCATCTTTAAACCTTTATCTTGTGTACCTTCAGACGGGAGCTTCACACCCAAGAATGACTCACACAGCTTGTATTTATAACTACGGAAACGTTCTTTTCCTGCAAGCTGCTGAAGGTTGTCCTGATGCTGGTCAATGTGGTGTATGCTGGCGTCGGTATTCTCCGAACACGTTCCTCTGGTGACAGGTATGTTATTATGTCTTCTCCAGAGTCTTTCCCTTTTTCTGAAGTGGGAATTATCACGCGTCAATTTTGTATTGTTTTGACTGTCTTCCCACTTTTAGTCATTTCCTAAAAATATTGCCATTCTCTGAGTTAACGTCAAGTAGCCATGTTTCAGACTATTTCTGGCCACTGTCTAGTTTATTTGCCTTCGTATCACAGTCACTTTTCATTCCAGATCTGTAATCTTCATTTTTGGGCTCTCTGTTGTTCATTTATCTAAATATCTTGTTCCAATCTATAGTTTCAATCCCCCTGAGAATCTCGTACGTCTTGCCTGTCTCCCCACCTCCTATGTCAGGTCGAATTCCATCAGCATTTCCTCGAAGTTTATTCCTCTCAGGAAAGAAACAACTGTGGTAAGTCAGTGCAGTTTGTTTAGCTTCGTGGTGAGTTTCTTAAGGCAGGTGGAAGGAGAGGTCTGGCGGTGTGAGAGCTTCCTGATCCCAGGTGCCTGGAGGGCGCCCCGTCACCGGCCCGCACCTGGCTCTCATTAGTCTGGCCATGGGCACCCTCTCCTCTACTTTGGCCACAGCGTACAAAACCCAATGCTCAAACCTAACCAGAAACGCACGAACCCAAGCCACCCATTTAACCAAACGAAGAGGTACATAAAACACGTGGATTAACCGGAACATTTCCTAACACGCAGCATTCGGTTCGCTGGTCACCACAGCGCACCAAAACAGCAAGATCGCACCTCCCCGTAATCACTGATAGATAAGGACTGACAGGTAAGCACCCTATCTCCTCCTCATCCTCCTCCTCCTACTGTTCGTTTCGAAGTAACCCTTCCCCCCGAGCTAAGAAATACCATTAATGTGTTCATCAGTAGCTCATGCATAATAGAGGAGGAGGCCGCAAGAGGCGACCGCACGGATGTGAAAAAGTAACTAGTTTACTTCTGTCGCATGCTTATTAAGTCGACGTCAGAAGGCCTCATTATCATAAATTCCGTCGACCCCAATTAGCCAGGCATGTGACAGTGGAGCGAAGCTCCTACGTCATTCATCACATCAAGATTGGTTCACTTCGACACCAACACGTCGATACGAAGACAAAGGCGACAGTACTTCGAGTGCTCCCCGAAGGCTTTGGGATGTGTGGTCAGTTTGCTGGTGCGGGGGGGGGGGGTTCTTGGACAGTTCCGTGTGACGGTGTGTTTGTGCGTGTGTCTTTAGTTTGTGTATTGTGCATGTCGTGTGTTTGTTTGCTTAGTTCGTGGATGTGTTATTTTTTGTTTTGTTAATTGTAAAGATGAGTGTTTGTATGTCTGCTTTCGTCTGTGTTGAGTTGAAATTTAAATTTAGTATTACTATGCGGAGTAGTGGTTCTGTGTCGAGTAGTGGTACAGTGCAGGTATAGTGGCACTGCTCCAGGTAGTGACACTGAACTACCAGAAGCCTGAACAGGGGAGCTGTGATTGTACCACCGTTGCATGAGCGGTGAACGCAGCTAGAGCAGCAACTATAGCTACTTAGCCTACTTGGTGTAGAGTGCACAGTACGACAGGACAGAGATGGGAAGATCACAGGAAGCAATAAGAGAGAGCGATCAGCAACTGGAGAAGTAGAGTTCCTGAGGAAGCTGAGTTCCTGCAGGAGGCAAGTGCGCGGAACGGATACCTACACGGAGTGAGCTTACGGAGAAGATGTGTGAGAAGGATCGTAAGGTGCAACCCAACATTAAGATCCCCAACTTCAAGGGAATGGTTGTGGGGAGTGAGGGTGTGGGTGGAGGCGGCAGGGTGCGGCCCTTCCTAATACAATGTTGCTCTCAGTGTGTACGAATGAATTCTTATAAGGACTGGCCTGATATTCCATTGTGATGTAACATTCATTACGTACATGTAAGTAGTCATGAGGGAGGTCATCAGGAAGGTCATGGGAAGGTCATGGGAAGGTCATCAGGAAGGTCATCAAGGTCATCAGGAAGGTCATCAGGAAGGTCATCAAGGTCATCAGGAAGGTCATCAAGGTCATAAGGAAGGTCATCAAGGTCATGGGAAGGTCATCAAGGTCATCAGGAAGGTCATCAAGGTCATCAGGAAGGTCATCAAGGTCATCAAGGTCATCAGGAAGGTCATCAAGGTCATGAGGAAGGTCATCAAGGTCATGAGGAAGGTCATCAAGGTCATGAGGAAGGTCATCAAGGTCATGAGGAAGGTCATCAAGGTCATAAGGAAGGTCATTAAGGTCATGGGAAGGTCATCAGGAAGGTCATTAAGGTCATGAGGGAGGTCTTCACGAAGGTCATGAGGGAGGGTCATCAGGAAGGTCATGGTATGAATGTTAGAGTTGTAAATCAAGTGTATAGACCTAAGATAAGTAACTGGAGGTAGTTAGTGTTTATGTATGGATATGATACAATGCTTCGAGCAGAGAATGATACAGTTTCACCAACACTTCTAAAACCGTATCGAGACTTGTGGGAGAAGAATGTTCAAAGTCAAGTGGACAACATTTAAGTTAGGGAGGTGGGGGGAGAGACGGAGACAAATGCGAACGATGAAATGGACGAAACACTCGACCAGTTTAAGGACCTGAGGGGTTCGAACATAAGAGAAACTTGTGCCACATGAAGTGAGACTTGGCTCAACCAGGGAAGGACAATAGCTGGCAAAATGGTTTTAAGAGAAACAAGCTATGAATATGAGGAGTGTATGAGAAAAGCAATACTGTTTAACAGCACCTTGATGAAGAATGAATGAAGTTCATCCGAAAAGTTGATTTAAATTATACAGAAATAGCTGTACTGTGTTTTTCTTCACCTTCTATGACGATCTTGGTAAACACTTACACTGTTGATTGACGGTTGAGAGGCGGGACCAAAGAGCCAGAGCTCAACCCCCCGCAAGCACAACTAGGTGAGTATAACTAGGTGGGTACAAGGTAGGCCCACGTGTTTCATTCTGCTTTTCCATCATAGGCGTTGTAAATTTTGCTATACTAATTGTCATTAAATTGACGATATTTTTAATGTAATAATTTACATTCTATTTGTCCTGGTCATATATGAGAGATACCTTAGCTAGTCCTTCACATTTTTTAAGACATTGTTGTTCTAGTTAATATGTAGAAGTCTCATCTTTTTTAAATTCTATTTATAGTATTGATTTTATATTTGCTATAATATGTTCAGCATTGTTCCTAAACAGTGCTGAACATGTTTTAACCATTGTTCTTAAAATTAAGGCTCTAAAAAAATCAGATAAGTTATGTGTAAAAATCAAAAATTCAGATTAAGTAAAAAAAAAAAAAAGCTTGAGAATGCACCATGTATCACTACACAAGGTAGATGACGAGATGGTCTGGTGTCATGTGTCATGTGTACTCTAGTGTCACGAGCACTGGATAGATATATATATATAGATATATATATATTATATAGATATATATATAGTATATATATATATATATTATATAAATATATATATATATATATATATATATATATAGATATCACTAAGAACTCTTGACCCGGCCAGGATTCGAACCCATGCCGTCCAGGATCACCCCTAAACGTACACAGTACCGTGACAACGGTACTGTTGTCACGGTACTGTGTACGTTTAGGGGTGATCCTGGACGGCATGGGTTCGAATCCTGGCCCGGGTCAAAGAGTTCTTAGTGATATATGGCTTGCGCGTCATGCAGCTTTCTCATATATATATATATATATATATATATATATAATATATATATATATATATAATATATATATATATATATTATATATATAAACACACAGTGTGAGATTATATACAGGTAATACATATGAGTGGTTTACGACACATTCTATATATAAAACTAGCCTAACCAATGACCTTTAAGTTGGACCAACTTTTTATACAAGCTGCACAATGTTTAAATTGATAATTGAACAATGCACAGACTTATTTACGCCTGACTACTCTTAACCCATTAGAGCTCTAAATCACGTATTACGAGGACATCCATCCACCANTAATATTCAGTTTATATTCGTGGCAGTCCAGTGAGGGGTCATACTGGACTGTAACAGTGTTAAGCTGGGTATTGGATGAAGGGAAAGAGTAGTGAGAGAGAGAGGTTACAACAAGGGTAGCGTTCAGAACGATACAAGGGGTCGTTAATGGGGAAACCATGGTCCCCAGGGTCGTTAATGGGGACACCATGGTATCTGTAAGGCTGGCAGTCTCAAGTGCTCGCCCATCTAAATGATAATTTGGTGGTGGAATACAAAATGAAGTGGAAGATCACAATATGCAAGAATCCGAGAAAAATAGGTGTAAAGAGGGGTGAATGCACATGAAATCTGGAGCCTCTTCTGAAGCCAGGCCAAGCTTTACCCATAACACCCAAACACTGTGGTGTAAGTCAAGCCGCTTACCAACCGCACGCCCCACCGTCACAGACACATAGATATCACACCACCGTGATACATACCAATGAGAAATGCTCCTGTGGATTGAGTGGAATCTTAGGTTGTAAAACTTCTAGCATATCATGGTACAGGGTGTGAGGTGGGCTGCTGGGAGTACACTGATCACCGGGATGTCGCCTTAGTGTTCCACCTGATGTTCTCAAGAATATATATCACCTTAGTGTGATTGTGTATTCCAGAGTAAATTTAACTTCAGAAAATTAATATAAAGTGCGCCAGGTGAAAAACGCTGGGAGGCGGGGCTGGAGAGCTAGACCTCGACTCAGTAATCGCAGACACTTAAGCACGATCACACAAGCAGTGCACATGAGCCCAAGTGCACACGCTGGCTTACACAAACATTTTTGCATATTTGTAAGCTGGTAGTTGCACAATAGCCAGATATACTGACCATCAAAACATCTGGTCACTAAAACAGCTGATCACCAGAACAGCTGGTCGCCAGAACAGCTCATCACCAGAACAGCTGATCACCAAAACAGCTGATCACCAGAACAGCTGATCACCAGAACAGCTGGTCCACGCCTGAACAACCGACTCCACAGCAACAGCTTATAACACCAGCGCACATTAACAGCACTAGGCGGGCTTACCGTGGCCAGGCAGCAACCAAGCACGAGGGGGGGGGGGACAGCAGGCGATGCTCTGAAAACCACATTAAACTATTCTAAGCTTAATCTCAAAATCTCAATCAAGGACTTGCCGCAAACTTCAGCAGCAGCTGCAGCAGAGGCAGAAAAAACAGATCGTAAATGTCGGAGATGAAATACGCAGCGGCCTGACCACTTACTGGTGGTGCAGGAGGTGTTGTTCGTAGTGCTGTGTTTGGCCGTCTGTCGTTAGCCTCCTGCTGCAGTCGGTAGTTGAGAGGCGCGGAGAGTGTAATCACAGACAGATGCAGATGGATCTGTCCTGAATTACCTCCCTCCCTCCTTCTCTACACCCCGGCCACCCCTTCTCCCAGCCCCACCCTCCCCCCTACATCCTACACACACACACACCATCACCTTCTCCTCCTCCACCACCAGCGTGCTTCATGGATTACTGAAACGTCTTCAGGTACATTGAACCCCTCTGGCGTCCGTGAGGGCGCCCGCGCTCCTCCTGCCACACTGCCGCTGCCAGGCTGCCACACTGCCAGGCTGCCACACTGCCGCTGCCAGGCTGCCACACTGCCGCTGCCAGGCTGCCAGGCTGCCACACTGCCGCTGCCAGGCTGCCAGGCTGCCACACTGCCGCTGCCAGGCTGCCACACTGCCGCTGCCAGGCTGCCGCTGCCACGCTGCCACACTGCCGCTGCAGGCTGCCAGGCTGCCAGGCTGCCAGGCTGCCACACTGCCGCTGCCAGGCTGCCACACTGCGCTGCCAGGCTGCCACACTGCCGCTGCCAAGGCTGCCAGGCTGCCACACTGCTGCTGCCAGGCTGCCAGGCTGCTACACTGCCGCTGCCAGGCTGCCAGGCTGCTACACTGCCGCTGCCAGGCTGCCAGCGGGAACCAGCTCCTCATGCTTTTGTCGTGGTGTCTTCTTTTATGTTGTCATCGTCAGAATTATTATCATCACCATCATCATCATCATCAACATCACCATCATCATCATCACCATCATCATCCTCACTATAGTCATCACCATCATCATCACCATCATCATTACCAGCATCATCATCATCATCATCATCATCATCATCCTCACCATCATCACCATCACCATCATCATCATCTGTCATTCAACCTCGGTATATATTACTAGCAGTACCTGGCCACGCGTTGCTGTGGCTCAGCAACTCATGTGCGTTGATGAGCCCACCAATCTTCCCCAGCAGGAGGCAAACCGGGAGTCCCCCTAATATTTTGACAAACGAGCCCCCCCCCCCTAGCACACCTCATCATGCTGTGAAGATCATCATCATCATCATCCCTGCCATTACCCCCTCTCCCGTCTCCTCGTCCTTGCAACCATTCCCTATATTCCCTTTCCTCGTCCTCCCCACCATTCCTGCTTCCCCTGTCCCCTCGTCCCCACCATCCCCAACTCCCCCGTCCACTCGTCCTAGCCATCATTACCCACACCCCCGTCCCTTTGTTCTCCCCACTATCCCCCACTCCCTTTCCCTCGTCCTCCCCACCATTCCCCACTCCCTCGCCCAATGCATTCCCAATGATCTGATGTTCCCACAGAAAATTGGGAATATCAAATGATCTGATATTCCCATCACTGAAAAATAAGAACAGTAATTAAAAAAAAACGAAATGAAAAAATGAAAAAATAAAAAATAAACTATTCTCACAAAATGAATGATATGGTAAACAACACAGCTCAATTCCAGTGCAATGTTACACAAAATAATTAAGTCAAAATGAAAATAAATCGAAAATTATGAAAATTCAATTTATCAATGCAATCGGAAACATTGAAATGGAATCGTAAAGTATTTAGTATAACATATGTTGCTCTTACGTGCAACATTTGGCGCTGTGTTTCAAAAAACGCATGTTTTTACCTGTCACGGGTGTGGCATCTATATAGTAGGTAGATAAAAACTCGCACATATTCAAATGGTACGTTATGTCAAAATTTCAAAGCAATCGGTGAAGAACTTTCGGAGATTACAGCGTGTATTGCTCTTACGTCCAGCAGATGGCGCTGTTTTTCAAGAAAAGCATGTTTTCCTGTCACAGGTGAGGCATGAATATAGTAGGTATATAAAAACACTCGCCTATTCGAATGCAACGTTGTGTCAAAATTTCAAAGCAATTGGTAAAGAGGTTTTGAAGATATCCCTCAAATGAAAAATGCATGAAAAACTCAGTTTTACTAAAAAAGCATGTTTTTCTCGTCACAGACGTGACATCTGTATAGCATGTATAAAAAATCCCGTTAGGATGCGAATGGAACGTCGTGTGAAAATTTCAAAGCAATCAGTGAAGAACTTTTGGAGATTAGCGATTTTGAACAAACAAACATTTCCATTTTTATTTATATACTAACTATACACGGCCACGCGTTGCTGTGGCTCAGCAACACATGTACGTTGTTAAGCCACAGCAACCTTCCCTTGCCTTCCAGTTCTCCTCACCATTCCCCCTCCCCCGTCACCTCGTCCTCTCAACCATTCCTCACTCTCCTGTCCCCTAATCTACCCAGCCATTCTCCACTCTCCTGTCCCTTTGTTCTCCCCACCATTCTCCACTCCCCTGTCCCCTCGACCTCCCCACTATCCCCCACTTACATCCCCTCATCCTCCCCACAATTCCTCGTCTGATGCCTTCCCAAATGGTCTGATGTTCCCATCAGAAAATTGGGAACATCAAATGGTCTAATGTTCCCATCACTGAAATATAAGAAAAATAGTTTGAAAATGAAATGAAAAGCAATAAAACATAAACTATACTCATGAAATGAATGAAATGGTAAACAACACTTCTCAATTCCAACACAATGTCACACCAAATAATTATATCCATATGAAAATAAATCAAAATGTACGAAAATTAAATTTGTCAATGCAATCGGAAACATTGTAATAGAATCGTGTCATATTTAGTATAGCATGTCTTGCCTTACATGCAACAGAGGGCGCTTTTCTTAAAAAAAAAGATAATGTTTTTACCTGCCACAGGTGTGCATCTATACTTATACTTATGAAATGAACGGTATGGTAAGCAACAGAGCTCAATTCCAATGCAATGTCAAACAAAATAATTAAATCAAAATGAAAATATATCGAAATCTATGAAAATTCAATTTATCAATGCAATCAAAAACATTGAAATGGAATTCGTAACATATTTAGTATAGCGTGTGTGTGTGTTGCTATTACATGCAACAGATGGTGCTATTTTTGAGAAAAAAATATGATTTTACTTGTTACAGGTATGGTATCTATATAGAAGGTATATAAAACACGCGCATATTCGAATGGAACGTGTGTGACAGAATTTCAAAGCAATCTGTGAAGAACTTTGGGAGATTACAGCGTGTGTTGCTCTTACATCCAACAGATTGCACTGTTTTAAAAAAAGGCAAGTTTTTTCCTGTCACAGGGGAGTCATGTATACAGTAGGTATATAAAAACACGCGCCTATTCGAAAGCAACGTCGTGTCAAAATTTCAAAGCAATCGGTAAAGAGGTTTCGAAGATTTCTCTCAAATGAAAACCACATGAAAAACATAGTTTAAAAAAAATATAGGTAGATACATGATACAGAGTCATGGAACAAAAATATAACGTCCAATATTCGACTGTGTCTCTCCAAGTTACTCCTGCCTCTCCAAGTTACTCCTGCCTCTCCAAGTTACTCCTGCCTCTCCAAGTTACTCCTGCCTCTCCAAGTTACTCCTGCCTCTCCAAGTTACTCCTGCCTCTCCAAGTTACACCTGCCTCTCCAAGTTACACCTGCCTCTCCAAGTTACTCCTGCCTCTCCAAGTTACACCTGCCTCTCCAAGTTACACCTGCCTCTCCAAGTTACTCCTGCCTCTCCAAGTTACTCCTGCCTCTCCAAGTTACTCCTGCCTCTCCAAGTTACTCCTGCCTCTCCAAGTTACACCTGCCTCCTCAAGTTACACCTGCCTCTCCAAGTTACACCTGCCTCTCCAAGTTACACCTGCCTCTCCCAGCTACACCTGTCTCTGCCAGCTACAGCGGGCTGACAGCTTCCCTGTCATTAACTACAGGTTTGATTACCATGCAAATTACCATGTCTCTCACAGCAGCTAAGGTCCAGTTCTGCTCATTATTCGCGTTAGCTTATAAAGCAGATTGTTTCAAGTCTTTCCGAGTGCCATCTCAGAGTGGAATGTTGGTAATTATAGAGGAAAGTCGCGAGTAATTATAGGGATCTATGCTAATGCTAGAGCCTTGGCTTCTTGGGGTACGTCTGGGGGCGGGGAGTCGAGCAGGCCTGGCATGGTTGGGATCCTGGTTATAATAGATCTTCGTTATAATATGCCTCTTTCTTCCTGACTTTCTTATTGTTATTAGTAAGCAATGATATCACATTAACGTGATCATTAACATTGAATCAGTAGGAGCCATGAGGAGGGTTCGAACCCCCGTTCACTTGGTATTCCTAGCGCCCTGGACCACCACGCCACGACATGGTAAAAGCAATGCAATCTGAGATACCCCTTAACCCTCCTAGCATTTAGATTTGTACATACATACAGTCACCAGCCGTGATTGTGTGTATGTACCGATACACATTCACACACACACTCTGTACATACACATTCTTGTGTGCTGTACAGTCCGCATGAACACCACACAGTTCATCTAATACTTCAAGTAAGACCTTGAAGAGGGAGCGCAGTTGGAGGCTGCATGAGACGTCTAACACATTAAATGGTAAAGTTATGGAGAGCTTAGCATCATCTCGGCGACCCGTCACACACTCTCACATATTCTTATTCATTTACCTCCGATTCTCATTGACCATTAATATATTAATATACAATTATATAATATATATATATATATATATATATATATATATATATATATATATATATATATATATATATATATATATATATTAATTTCCTTGTCTCTCCTTAGAGTCCAACAAGTGCTCAGGATCAGGTACTGTTTCCAGGATGCTTAAAAAATGTAAAGAAGAGCTCAGTAAGCCCTTACTTCCTTTATTTATTAAGTAAGTAGTTGAACCGAGTACCGGAATCGTGGAGGGTTGTTAACGTAGTGTCGGTTTTTAGAGACAGATCACTAGCGCCGAACTATCGGTCTACTAGCTTAACGTCGACTGTGAGACAATGGATTGAATCGATAATAGCAAAAATTATCCGATTAGATCTTGAAAACATAGATTAAACCACAGATAATTCGTCCAAACTAACCACAAACAACTCTTCAAACTCTGGACAAAGTATCCAGTAGACTAGACGTGTCCCCTCGAGGCACTCCAAGCACAACACTCTCCACATTCTCGCCTTGATGCACACCTCCTTCTGTACCCCCTTATAAGGCCGCACACTTTAAATTGATAAATTCCTCAGTCGATCAAATTATCTTCTAATGATTCGTTTTTCTCCTGTCGTTTGCCATCTCATTTTCGTGATTATTCTTAAAAATTTTCATAATTAATAATAATAGTAATAATAATAATAATAATAATAATAATAATAATAATAATAATAATAATAATAATAATAAAATCATTATTATTATTATTATTATTATTATTATTATTATTTTTATTATTGTGTGTGTGTGTGTGTGTGTGTGTGTGTGTGTGTATGTGTGTGTGTATACTCACCTATTTGTGCTTGCGGGGGTTGAACTCTGGCTCTTCGGTCTCGCCTTTGGTCATGCTCTTTGGTCCCTGTGTACTCACCAAATTGTACTCACCTAATTGTGCTTGCGGGGGCTGAGCTTTGGCTCTTTGGTCCCGCCTCTCTACTGTCAATCAACTGGTGTACAGATTCCTGGGCCTACTGGGCTCTATCATATCTACACTTGAAACTGTGTATGGAGTCAGCCTCCACCACATCACTGTCTAATGCATTCCATCCGTTAACTACTCTGACACTGAAAAAGTTCTTTCTAACGTCCCTGTGGCTCATGTGGGTACTCAGTTTCCACCTGTGTCCCCTTGTTCGCGTACCGCCAGAGATGAATAGTTTATCCTTGTCTACCATGTCAATTTCCCTGTGGATTTTGTAGGTAGTAATCATGTGTCCCCTCACTCTTCTGTCTTCCAATGTAGTAAGGTGCATTTCCCGCAGCCTTTCCTAGTAACTCATGCCTTTAAGTTCTGGGACTAGTTTAGTGGCATACCTCTGAACTTTTTCCAGCTTCGTCTTGTGCTTGACAAGGTACGGGCTCCATGCTGGGAACGTATACTCCAGTATCGGTCTTACATATGTGGTGTACAAGATTCTAAAACATTCCTTACACAGGTTCCAGAAGGCTGTTCTGATGTTAGCCAGCCTCGCATATGCCGCAGACGCTATTCTTTTTATATGGGCTTCAGGAGACAGGTTTGGTGTGATATCAATTCCTAGATCTTTCTCTCTTTCCGTTTCATTAAGTACTTCATCTCCTATTCTGTACCTTGTGTCTGGCCTCCTGTTTCCACCGCCTAGTTTCATTACTTTGCATTTACTCGGGTTAAACTTTATCAACCATTTGTTGAACCATTCATTCAGTCTGTATAGGTCGTCCTGTAGCCTCCTACTATCATCCTCTGTTTCAATCCTCCTCATAATTTTTGCATCATCTGCAAACATTGAGAGAAACGATTCTATACCCTCAGGGAGATCATTTACATATATAAGAAACAGTATCGGTCCAAGGACTGACCCCTGCGGGACTCTACTTGTGACGTTTCACCAATCCGAGACCTCACCCCTCACACTGACTCGTTGTTTTCTGTTACTTAGGTACTCCTTTATCCAATGGAGTACCTTCCCTTTCACTCCAGCCTGCATCTCCAGCTTTTTCACTAGTCTCTTGTGTGGTACTGTATCAAAGGCTTTTTGACAATCCAAAAATATGCAGTCTGCCCATTCCTCTCTTTCTTGCCTGATTTTTGTTGCCTGGTCGTAGAATTCAATTAGCCCTGTGAGGCAGGACTTGCCATCTCAGAACCCATGTTGATGCTGTGTTAGAAAGTTCTTTCGTTCCAGATGTTCCACTAGCTTTCTTCGCACAATCTTCTCCGTCAATTTGCATGGTATGCAGGTTAGGGACACTGGCCTGTAGTTCAGTGCCTCCTGCCTATCCCCTTTCTTGTATATTGGAACTACATTAGCTGCCTTCCAAATTTCTGGCAGTTCCCCCTGTTGCCAGTAATTTGTTATACACTATGAAGAGTGGCAGGCACAGTGCTTCTGCTCCTTCCTTTAGTATCCAAGGGGAGATTCCATCTGGGCCTATAGCCTTTGTCACATCCAACTCTAGTAAACACTTCTTTACTTCCCCGCTGGTAATCTGAAACTCTTCCAGTGGTTCCTGGTTAACTATTCCCTCTCTTATCTCTGGAATCTCTCCTTGCTCTAAGATGAAGACCTCCTGGAATTTCTTATTCAGTTCCTCACACACTTCCTTGTCGTTTGTAGTGAATCCTTCTGCCCCTATCCTTAATTTCATAACCTGTTCCTTTACTGTTGTTTTTCTCCTGATGTGGCTATGCGGCAATTTAGGCTGAGTCTTTGCCTTGCTTGCGATGTCATTTTCGTATTGTCTTTCTGCCTCTCTTCTCATTCTGACATATTCATTCCTGGCACTCTGGTATCTTTCTCTGCTCTCCAGTGTCCTGTTATTCCTATAGTTTCTCCATGCCCTTTTACTTTGCTGCTTAGCTAGCCTACATCTCTGATTAAATCATGGGTTTTCATCATCTTCATTTCACTGTTTTCCTTTTGGGCTGGGACAAACTTGTTTGCTGCGTCCTTACATTTTTTTCGTGATGTAGTCCATCATATCTTGGGCCGTCTTTTCCCTGAGCTCTGTTTCCCATGCTATATCTGTTAGGAATT
>WNGS01165339.1:1507290-1527061 GCA_020271785.1 Procambarus virginalis
CTGGCTACACACGCATCTGCTGGTTCTCTCTCCCTCCCTCTCCCTCACTGCCGCTGCACCAGCTGGCTACACACGCCATCTGCTGGTTCTCTCTCCCTCCCTCTCCCTCACTGCCGCTGCACCAGCTGGCTACACACGCCATCTGCTGGTTCTCTCTCCCTCCCTCTCCCTCACTGCCGCTGCACCAGCTGGCTACACGCGCCATCTGCTGGTTCTCTCTCCCTCCCTCTCCCTCACTGCCGCCGCACCAGCTGGCTACACGCGCCATCTGCTGGTTCTCTCTCCCTCCCTCTCCCTCACTGCCGCTGCACCAGCTGGCTACACGCGCCATCTGCTGGTTCTCCCTCCCTCTCCCTCACTGTCGCTGCACCAGCTGGCTACACGCGCCATCTGCTGGTGTAGTCATCAAAACATCGTTCCTATTCAAATTGTTATAATGGCAACTGATATTTAATTGGTGGTAGTGGTAATTACTGTTGTTATATTGGTTCATTCTCATTGGCTATTTGCTGTGAGCATGTGAGCTGGGAGCATGTGAGCTGTGAGCATGTGAGCTGTGAGCATGTGAGCTGGGAGCATGTGAGCTGGGAGCATGTGAGCTGGAGCATGTGAGCTGGGAGCATGTGAGCTGGGAGCATGTGAGCATGTAAGTATGTGAGCTGGGAGCATGTGAGCTGGGAGCATGTGAGCATGTAAGTATGTGAGCTGGGAGCATGTGAGCTGGGAGCATGTGAGCTGGGAGCATGTGAGCATGTAAGTATGTGAGCTGGGAGCATGTGAGCTGTGAGCATGTGAGCTGGGAGCATGTGAGCTGGGAGCAGGTGAGCTGGGAGCATGTGAGCTGGGAGCATGTGAGCTGTGAGCATGTGAGCTGGGAGCATGTGAGCTGGGAGCATGTGAGCATGTAAGTATGTGAGCTGGGAGCATGTGAGCATGTGAGCTGGGAGCATGTGAGCTGTGAGCATGTGAGCTGGGAGCATGTGAGCTGGGAGCATGTGAGCATGTAAGTATGTGAGCTGGGAGCATGTGAGCTGGGAGCATGTGAGCTGGGAGCATGTGAGCTGGGAGCATGTGAGCATGTAAGTATGTGAGCTGGGAGCATGTGAGCTGGGAGCATGTGAGCATGTAAGTATGTGAGCTGGGAGCATGTGAGCTGGGAGCATGTGAGCATGTAAGTATGTGAGCTGGGAGCATGTGAGCTGGGAGCATGTGAGCATGTAAGTATGTGAGCTGGGAGCATGTGAGCTGGGAGCATGTGAGCTGGGAGCATGTGAGCATGTAAGTATGTGAGCTGGGAGCATGTGAGCTGGGAGCATGTGAGCTGGGAGCATGTGAGCTGGGAGCATGTGAGTTGGGAGCATGTGAGCTGTGAGCATGTAAGCTGGGAGCATGTGAGCTGGGAGCATGTGAGCTGGGAGCATGTGAGCTGGGAGCATGTAAGCTGGGAGCATGTGAGCTGGGAGCATGTGAGCATGGAGCATGTGAGCTGGGAGCATGTGAGCTGGGAGCATGTGAGCTGGGAGCATGTGTGTGTTGACCGGGCAGACAAGGCTGTGAGTGTCAGATGATGATGATTTGGTTTTGAGGCCGAGGTGAACGACCAGCTGGTGTCAACACCAGGATTATTGAGAGAGAGAGAGAGAGAGAGAGAGAGAGAGAGAGAGAGAGAGAGAGAGAGAGAGAGAGAACGAGAGAGAGAGAAAGAGACAAAGACAGAGAAGTGGGGGGTGGTGAGAGACAGACAGAGAGCGGGGGGGGGAGGAAGGGTAACATAAGATGAGTCTGAAGGAAAGCTGGAGGAGAAAGTTTGGGCACAAAGAGAGAAACAAATGAGAGCGGAGTGCGCGAGGCAGCGCCGGGGGGGGGGGGGGCTGAGAGTGACGGCCTCTCTCGTGGAAGACTCTCCGCGGTAAACACAATGTTGACGCAAGTATGTCAGGGCGGAAGACAGTTTGGCAGACTGGTACCACGCTTGCTCGACAGGCTGGCGGGTTGGTAGTATTGGCAGTGGTATGGTTGGGAATGTTGGTAGAGCGGGCAGGTTGGCAGTGGTATGGTCGCCAACTTGCTCACCAAGAACTCTCCCGACACAAAGCCAAACACTTTGAAAGAGACGAATGTCGTCTTCACCTTCACGTGTCAACTTGGGGACTGTCAGCCCCAACGATCTCAGTATATAGACAAGACAACAACATCTCTTTCACGGCGCCTGACACTGCACAAACAATAAAGCTCCATCAAACAACATATAATATCTACACAACCAGATCATCACCAGAGATATCTTGATAAACAACAATGAAATATTCGACAGATCCAACGACACAAAAAGACTAGACATCGGCGAAGCACTACATATTAAACAATCTCAACCGACTACCAACAGCCAGTTCACACTCTATATATATCGCATATGCCTTGAGGAACAAGGCAGAATATTCATCACGCTGCCCCACCCATCATAAGAACATAGGCAGTAAGGAAAGTGAGGAAGGTCTACTGTCCCATGTGGTGCCTCACTTACCCTCATCCTTCTTGGTCATATACTCGGTTGCTCAAGGTAACTTTACTTCTGTCATGGTAAATGTTTACAAGGTCAACGAACTGTATCTCTTTGCGTCAGGCTATATAAAGCCTGCCACCAAGATCCATAAGAAACCTCCTTGCACTTTATCCAAATGGACTAATGGTCTTGAATCTTATTGGAACTAAGTTGTACCGGTGATCTATTTCCCTGTACTTGATTGATGTGTCTCTCTCGGTGTGTGGTGACGGCATCTGCTACACCGACACAAAGGGTGATGTATGTGGCTGCCAAGGTGGATATGTAAGTAGTCGCACTAATTGTCTGCCATGTTTCCATGAGCGAAGCGTGAGTCCATCCAGTCGACCAGAAAAGCTAGCAAGAGTTGCGGTTCATTAGATTCATTAACCTCGATCGGAAGGGATAGGCATTTAATGAGATAAAAAGCATCGATGCCGCCTATCCTGTCTTCCACCCTCCTGAGGTCTGTGATTTTCTTATCAAGGATCTCGTCAATGGAGTTAGACCTGAGAGGGGCTCCTAGGAGAGTGCTGTCTGCAGGCCTGATGACCTAGGCTCCGGGCAAGATGGCTCTCACTCCAGCTATGATGCCCGGGCTGGAGGACACTTCTTCACACTTGGAGAGGTTTAGGAAGAGACTCAGGTTTACTTCTTACTCCTTTATTGATTTAGGGGGCGAGCTATAGTGCCTTCGTCCAAAATATATATAACCTTTGGTGCAGCCTTGAAGCACCAACAGTCACATGACTCCTTCGTGAATGCTATGTATCGAAAAGTTTTAAATAATGAACAAGTTGGTAAAGCTTTAGCTATAAACTGTGAACCTTTCTCCTCTTGGTTGTGTGATTGAATTTCATTAAGTATGCTAAAGGTCTCCTCCCTCCCCCCCCCCCTCCTCATGTTATTTGTTTTATTACTTGCGCCGCAGAAAATCTTTGGGCGATATCTATTCCATTTTTCATACCTGAACCCCAAATTTACATATTATTAACTATAAATTTCACGTTGAAATAGTTGCAATCGTTCACGTGTGACGTCATGTGCTTCGCCGGCCGCCATATTGGGTAACCCGGTGACCTTTGAGTATAGCTGCACTAGAGGGGACCATCCCACCTCTTGTGGGGGCCAGACGCCGGCGTGTTCATGGTGGCTGATGTAGGCACTGTAGGCAGGAGCCTGGAGGTGCTTGGAAATATTGACCCTGGTTACGACCAACTTAGATCAACACCTGTTGTATTGAGAGATATTAACACCTGTTCTGGTGTGAGGTATTAACACCTGTTCTATTGTGACCTTAACATTTGTTCTACTGTGAGGTATTAACACCAGCTCTACTGTGAAGTATTAACACCAGCTCCACTGTGAAGTGTTAACACCAGCTCCATTGTGAAGTATTAACACCAGCTCTACTGTGAAGTATTAACACCAGCTCCACTGTGAAGTATTAACACCAGCTCTACTGTGAAGTATTAACACCAGCTCCACTATGAAGTATTAACACCAGCTCCACTATGAAGTATTAACACCAGCTCTACTGTGAAGTATTAACACCAGCTCCACTGTGAAGTATTAACACCAGCTCCACTGTGAAGTATTAACACCAGCTCTACTGTGAAGTATTAACACCAGCTCCACTGTGAAGTATTAACACCAGCTCCACTGTGAAGTATTAACACCAGCTCTACTGTGAAGTATTAACACCAGCTCCACTGTGAAGTATTAACACCAGCTCCACTATGAAGTATTAACACCAGCTCCACTATGAAGTATTAACACCAGCTCCACTGTGAAGTATTAACACCAGCTCTACTATGAAGTATTAACACCAGCTCTACTGTGAAGTATTAACACCAGCTCTACTGTGAAGTATTAAAACCAGCTCAACTGTGAAGTATTAACACCAGCTCCACTGTGAAGTATTAACACCAGCTCCACTGTGAAGTGTTAACACCAGCTCCACTGTGAAGTATTAACACCAGCTCCACTGTGAAGTATTAACACCAGCTCTACTGTGAAGTATTAACACCAGCTCCACTGTGAAGTATTAACACCAGCTCTACTGTGAAGTGTTAACACCAGCTCCACTGTGAAGTGTTAACACCAGCTCTACTGTGAGGTATTAACACCAGCTCTACTGTGAAGTGTTAACACCAGCTCCACTGTGAAGTGTTAACACCAGCTCCACTGTGAAGTATTAACACCAGCTCTACTGTGAAGTGTTAACACCAGCTCCACTGTGAAGTGTTAACACCAGCTCTACTGTGAGGTATTAACACCAGCTCTACTGTGAAGTGTTAACAACAGCTCCACTGTGAAGTGTTAACACCAGCTCCACTGTGAAGTGTTAACACCAGCTCCACTGTGAAGTGTTAACACCAGCTCTACTGTGAGGTATTAACACCAGCTCCACTGTGAAGTGTTAACACCAGCTCCACTGTGAAGTGTTAACACCAGCTCCACTGTGAAGTGTTAACACCAGCTCCACTGTGAAGTGTTAACACCAGCTCCACTGTGAGGTATTAACACCAGCTCTACTGTGAAGTGTTAACATTTGTGTTGCTCACGTGGCCCCACAAAGTGAGGTGATTGGATGAAATAACTGTGCCAAAGATTACCAACAAGTGCCGGATGGACGGTGGTAAATATATATATATATATATATATATATATATATATATATATATATATATATATATATATATATATATATTATATATATATATATATATTATATATATATAGAGAGAGAGAGAGAGAGAGAGAGAGAGAGAGAGAGAGAGGGGGGGTGGGGAGGGAGTACCACCTCTGGCTGGAAGAAGGGGGACCCATAGCCTCGGAGGAAACCACACATAACGCATTAGAGGGAATGTTTAGATCCCCTCCAATACAGTTTCTGTGTGCTTTTCTCCTACCACCCCCTTCCTTTTTTGTGCTTTATTATGTATTTGATGGTTACAAGATATACATTGGTTGATACAAAAATGAATACAAAAAGGTGCTTAAAGGTTATGGATCTCTTGAAAAACACGACAATGGGAAACATTGATGAATGTCACAGACAGGTTCGATCATTGTTGCAAGTCAAACACTTCTTCGAATTCCTCTGAAGTTGGACTAGTGCCCAAGACGCAACAGGCATTTCCCCTCTGGATCGCAACACTGAGGCGCTGGAACAAGAAACTTTTTGCTCTCTGGTCTTTTGTAGCGCTGATCAATTTGTCCCCCAATTCCTTCAGGAACTTCAATGCACATTTTCCCCACGAACCGAGGGTCTCCGAGCCGATCGGAACAAAGCTGTAGCAGTGTGCCAGACCTCTGTATTTAATAATTTTCTGCGATTCCCTGAAAGAAGCAGCACCACCGCTTTCACGTGTGCTGTAGTGGAGGTAGGTACTGGCCAGTGTGGCAGCGCACGTGTAGTCCCACACCACTTGCTTACCATCCTTCCAAGGAAGCAAGGTGACCCCATCTGGGCGCTTCTGAGGGTCGTTAGGTCTGGATAAGTGTGGTTCTCTTTGTGCCGGGCAGCGGGCTGTGGCGAGGCTCCTCTTGATGATGTCGTTGACTTCTTCATGTCTTGCAATCTTACCCTGTGATTTACGACATACCAGACCATGACGACCATATTGGTCTGCCATCGCAGTTCCGCAGATGCACCTATGTTCGGTGAGGATGGGGGCGGCAAGGCGAAGGGCAACTCCAATGCGGAGAGCGTCATGACTGAGGCGAGTTCCCAGGGCTGCATTGGGCACAGCAAATAAAAAATCCCCGGCGTGGGGTGCTGTTACCGCTAGGAGGCGGGCTTTGTTTTCAGCATCAGCGTTGTCAATCATTGCTGTGACAGTCTTTTCCATTATGGGGCTATCCCAGTGGGCCTGCTTGTGGTCTTTTGGGACTTGTGGTCGGGGTTGAGGGTGTGCAATGGTGTCCCATTGTCTGGCTGCTTCGATGAACGTTTGATCATGAGTTCCCGCTGTCTCTCTCATACGCTCTGGTAGGATCTGCCCTACCAATTCGTTGGCTGCTGTACATGAGGATAAGAATGCTGGAAGTGCTACCTCAGTTGCCTTTCGTATGCCTATCCCCCCAAATCTCACTGGTAGTGTTGCTTGGTCCCACTGACTGTCATCTAAATCTAGGTTGAGCGCCTTCCTGAATATTGACCTGAGGAGCTCATCATATTGATTTAGAAGTGGGTTGCCAAAAGTGGGTGCACACCTTAAGAAGTATGTTAGCCTGGGCAAGGTAAGGCACTTTGTGAGAAGGTAGAGGGCATCATGGGAGTCCAAGTCCCCTATTCTCGCTTCCATCCTCTTTAGGTCTCTAAACTTTTCGTCAAGGACTGCAGCAATGGCATTGTGGCCCAGAGGTGCTCCAAGTAGTGTGCTGTCGGTGGGTTTAATGACTGAGGCTTCTGGTAAAACTGATTTCACTGCTCTAATAATTACCTCACTGGATGCAATAATTTCGCACTTGGAGGGGTTAAGAACGAGACCCATGGTCTCCCCCCGTGTCTTCACCAGCTGCAGGTCTTCCAGCAGGGAGTCTTGTGTGCCTGCCAGAGTGCCATCATCCAGGAACCAGATGTTGAGCTCACTGGACAGTCTGGTTGTAATTTCTCGAACCGCTATGCAAAAGAGGAAGGGTGCAAGTGGGTCTCCCTGTTGAATTCCCTCTGCTGAGGTGACTTCATGTTTGCCAAACAGGAGGGTTGAGTCTTTGCTGTAGCCTGCTGACACAAACGGGAGAATGCTTGGGCAATGTTCCTGGACTGCAGTGAGGATTGCTTCCCTTTTGACCGAGTTGAAAGCGTTTTTAAAATCTAATTTTACTACTGCCTGGTCTTCAGTAAGAGAGCTAATGTAGGCTCGTGCAGCATGGGCCGCTGCTTCACAGCCTTGGGGGACTCCAAACCCCAGCTGGTTTGGTTGCAGCATGGTGGCTGCTTCCATTCGGATACTTCTGACAGCAGCCCTTGCAACTAGGCGGCGAAGGGTATTACCAACGGCAATGGGTCTGATCCCTCCCCCCTTCTTTTTCAGGGCACATAGGGATGCACCAAAGAAGAATGGTTTGATTTCATCAGGGATTAACCCGGCGAGGCAGTTGTTGACAAACGTTGTGATTTCTGTCAGGAGCGCTTCTGCAGCTGGGCCAAGAACAGGGTTCACCATTTCCTTCACATGTTGAGGTCTTACCCCTGTGTAGCCTCCTGAGGAGCCCGGGGGAAATGAAACGATAGCTTTATAAACCTCTGACTCCCGGAGGACGAGAGGTTCCTGGTTAGGGGGGACCCTGACCTGCGGGGGAGGTCCACCTACGGCCCTGAGGGGGTGTTTTTCTCTCAGTGCTTGGGCTGTGGTTTCATCCCTGGGCAAAATTTTGTCCTCACTTGTGATCAACCTGAGTGCCCCGACTGTATTGCCCTCTTTAATTTTCTTGCTGACTTGGGTACCTAATTTTCTGTTGTCGCTGATTGTCGTACTTGGTCTGCCTCGGCGGTGTTTGGTGTGTTTGGGGGGGCGGACTAGGTTGTCAGCCCTAGGAAAATCCCTAATTGCTTTACTGACGGATGACGCCAGTGTCTTGCCTCCTCTGTCTGGTACACCTAAGCATGCATTGCCAAAAAGTAACAGATTGTGCCAGGCTTTGATGGTATCAGGTGCATCAAGGTTATTTGACCCTCTGTTGACTTTTCCGATGAGGTGCGTGTATTTCCGGCCAGCAAATGGGCGAGAGGCCTTTGGGATGTGGGTGAGTGTCCTGGATGACGTTGCTTTAATTGCCTCTAGCAGGTCGTCTGTTGCGATTTGTGCTGGTGCAACAGGCTCCTGAGTGCTGCCTCCTCCCACGGGAGGCCTCCCTGACCAAGGACAGTCACCATGCTGGCGTATGACTCTGGATGCTGATGCTGATGTTGCTCCCACAAATGTTGCTTCTCAGGGGAATCGACAGGGTTGATAAAGATAGGCTGTTTAACACAAGGGGCACACGCACTAGGGGACACAGGTGGAAACTGAGTGCCCAAATGAGCCACAGAGATATTAGAAAGAACTTTTTAGTGTCAGAGTGGTTGACAAATGGAATGCATTAGGAAGCGATGTGGTGGAGGCTGACTCCATACACAGTTTCAAGTGTAGATATGATAGAGCCCATTAGGCTCAGGAAACTGTACACCTGTTGATTGACGGTTGAGAGGCGGGACCAAAGAGCTAGAGCTCAACCCCCGCAAGCACAACTAGGTGAGTATAAACACTGCAGGTGCCTCTCCTTTGATTGGCTTCGGGAGGAATGAGCTGGCTGGTAGCGGCGTCTTCTGCCATTCCTTCCCTTAGGTAAAGTGACAGTCACCTTGCACTGGAGTATTTGTCTCTCCCTCCTGGCATATATATATATATATATATATATATATATATATATATATATATATATATATATATATATATATATATATATATATATGTATATATATACATTATATATATATATATATATATATATATTACATACATATATATATATACATATATATATATGTATATATATATATATATATATATATATATATATATATATATATATAAATAAATTTGGTATTCTAATTTTGTTAAGTAGCCGTGTGCATGAAGCCATCAAGCAGATGACTGGTGTCACTGTACACTGAGACATGATTCACTAGACTGCTCTAAGAATTGTTGTTGTTGCGTGACCAAGAAACCTGTCATCTTAATTAATATAGTTTACTGGCACATGTGGACGGCTTGGTTGAGCTGGGATCTCGACTTATTCAACTCGTCGTTAATGCGTCGTCTTGGGAATTCTTTGGACTATTGCATCCAGACATTGAGAGCTCATCTTCAGAAGAACATATGTGCTTTGGATAAAGTTGAACACCGGATGACAAATATCATTCGTGAACTTTGTCGTCTTTCATCCCAGGAACGGTTGAGGGCCACAGAGTTGAGAACACTACACACCAGACATGACAGCCCTGATCTCAGGCAAACTTTTAAAATGCTGAACAATTTGGAGAATGTTCGGTCAGACACCTTCTTCAAAATGTTAGATATAACACGTACAAGAAGCTACGGTTTAAAGCTCAACAACCCACAATGGAGGACACAAAACAAGATATCGTTTCCCGTTTACAGTAGGGTTTAAATCCATAGAACCGCATACCCGCCGAAACCATAAATACCCAAATATTGCTGCAGTTCAAAATCCGGCGGTATAAAATCACCACAAAAATTGGGGAGACCTTTGACAAGCCGTCGGCTTCCTGTCGTTGTCAGGGCCATCAGAGAGATGGTGGCCCTCAGGTAAACTCAGAAATGGTTCGGTGGTTGGCTGGAGGCGTCACAAACCGTGGAGGACCACCACAGCCCCCACAGTGACCTCACTCAGCCACTACACACAGCCCCGGCCACCGGTGCCAGACTGTTGTTATTATTAACATCTTTATTGACAAAATTAATTACAATTTTGCCTAATCTGAGGATTTCGATTAAGTCTTATTAAAGTGAGGATAATGCTGGTATTCACTGTCACGCAGGACAGAGGGTCATGCACAAGACAATAGGTCTAAACTGTAGGCTGAAGCACATATATATCATGGTTACAATCAATGTTGTAATGTATGGATATGTGAAAACAACTTTCTATTGTGCACTGCCACACAAGGGCAGGGATGGGTTCACAAGTGATGCAGCTTAGAAATAATATAAATAAAAATTGTTCTTCATTCTTTAAAATGGACAAGCAAATTTTGGATAAATTGTTAGGATGTCGTCCAGAACACCTGAGTCAATGAAATAGTTACACAGTTGGTGGTACAAGAGGCCAGGAGGTCTAAAGTCCTTTACAGTTTCACATTCATCAATATAGTGTTCTAGTAAATGCATTAAAGGTTTATCACAAAGTTTACAATCTGAGTATTCTGGTAGTGGCTCAGCCTCACTAACCTGCCAGATGTGTCTATAGCCAAGGCGAATTCGCACAATGACTACATCACATTGCCTGGTCCGGTTACTGTGCTGACCATACAAATACCTATTATTACAAAACTTGTCATAACTTTTAATACTGCAGCTTTCAGGTCTCTGGGCATTTCTTAGTTCTTCTAAATCTGACTTAATTTCTTTAATTTGTATGAGACTGGGGCAGGTTTACCGTGGGAGGAACACTATGGGCTCATATGTGTGCTGCTGCTGGGGTCAGTGTCGCTAACACACAAGGTTATCCACGTGACCTTTCCTCACGCTGCTCTCTGTGTTGTGCCTGTTGTGCCACCAGGCGGGGTGCCCACCTTGTGTGACGGAGGACTGGACCAGTACCAGGCTCCGCGGCTCCCATCAACCAGGCAAATGTTACCGATGACTCGTGTAACAAAAGTGGTGAGCTGTGGTACAGGCTGTGGTACAGACTGTGAGCTGTGGTACAGGCTATAAGCTGTGGTATAGGCTGTGGTACAGACTGTGAGCTGTGGTACAGAATGTGAGATGTAGTACAGGCTGTGAGCTGTGGTACAGACTGTGAGCTGTGGTACAGGCTGTGAGCTGTGGTACAGACTGTGAGCTGTGGTACAGGCTGTGAGCTGTGGTACAGGCTGTGAGCTGTGGTACAGACTGTGGTACCCAATATACAGACTATATATTGGGTACCAATATACAGACTGTATATTGGGACTACGTTAGCTGTCTTCCAACTTTCTGGTAAGTCTCCTGTTTCCAGTGACCTGTTATACACCATAGAGAGTGGCACACGTAGTGCTTCTGCACCTTCCTTTAGTATCCATGGTGAGATTCTGTCAGGCCCAACAGGCCCATTCTCCCAGTCTATCTTTCCATGGTTGAAATCGCCCATGATTAAGAGTCTTGAGCCATTCCTGCAGGCAACTGAAGCTGCTCTCTCTATTATATTATTGGTTGCCGTGTTGTTCCTATCAAACTCCTGTCTAGGTCTTCTGTCATTTAGGGGAGGGTTGTAAATGACTGCCACTATTATCTTAGGTCCACCCATTGTTATAGTTCCTGTTATGTAATCTCTTGTTGTGTTGTTGTTGTTGTAATAACGTAAATAAAATAATGTTGTAAATAAAGTGTTGTAATAACAAGAGTAATAACAAAGTGTTGTAATAACAAATTGTTGTAATAACAAAGTGTTGTATAACAAGTGTTGTAATAACAAAGTGTTGTAATAACAAAGTGTTGTAGTAACAAAGTGTTGTAATAACAAAGTGTTGTAATAACAAAGTGTTGTAATAACAAAGTGTTGTAATAACAAAGTGTTGTAATAACAAAGTGTTGTAATAACAAAACACAAAATAACTCTGTTGTTTTGCGATAATTGCAAAAGTTCTTGAAATAAAAATATTTTGGTGAGTAATAGTCTAGTGAATCTCTATTTTCTGAAGAACATTTATTGAAGAACATTTTTAGAACATTTTTGTCTCAATGTCTGGGTCTTGGGGCCAGATATGCAAGGTATCAAATGGCAAGTCTTGCCTACTTGTTGATCCATGAGACTGTTACTCCGTAATGGCCTCCAGTCCCTATGGCGGGAGGGGGGGTGATCGTCAGGCTGTCCTCAGGCCAGGCTCGTTAACGCCGCGGCCATTCCCAACGACGCAGCCATTAATTTTTAAAGTATTTTGTATTAAAATTGGATTTGTTCTATTTTACATTAATACCTATTTTTATATTAGAGTTCTACATGTAGTTAGGCATAGGTTAGTTCAGGTGTTTTGGTCAGGTTAGGTTAGGTTAGGATAGCTTAGGTTAGGTTAGGGTAGGTTAGGTAGGTTAGGTTAGGTTAGGTTTGGTTAGGATAGCTTAGTTAGGTTAGGTTAGGTTAGGTTAGTTAGGTTAGTTTAGCTTAGGTTAGGTTAGTTTAGCTTAGGTTAGTTAGGTTAGGTTGGTTTCAGGTCTGTTGCGATTATTTTATTTGTAGTAGGTGGTGAAGCATTACAGTAATGATTCCCGTGGTGTGCTCTCATGATAACGAATTTTGTTGGTAATTAAACATAGTTTATGAGCCAGTAGTTTAACTTTTTATGAGCAAAGCCGTTTTACTTTTTATGAGTCAAACAGATTAGCTGCCAGCAGACTTTAAGATTATGGTTCTTGAAGGAAAAAAGAAACCAGACTAATCCTCATCTGCTACGTAACATTACCAGTAGCATATAGAAGCAAACTTGGCATCTTAAGGCTTCACATACTTCACAGATGGATCAGTAGACCAGCAGGAACAAGAAAGTTTCCTACAGTTAAAGCAGGAAACTGTAAATAGTTGGAGACTCTCAAATGGGTGTTCGACTTACAACAGAGATGCTACCATTCAAAAGGCTTTGGAACATACTCTTGCTGAACACCGACAACATGTTATCATACATACAGATTCGAGAACTGTCACTGAAACCTTGCAACAAGAACACATACGTGATAACATACATCTGATCACAAAAGTCATATCATTAACGCAACGCTCAAACGTCAAGGCCGACGGTACTTATCACTAGGTGCCAAGTCATGTGGGAATAATAGGAAATGACATTGCAGACGAAGCTGCAAAACTTGCAACTAAGAGAAGAAATGTAGACATTTATATACCACAGAGTCTATCACAGATTAAGAAAGTAATTAGAAACAGNCCCACAACAACACACCCTGGGTCAGGGTAGAGAGGAGGGAGAACCACCAAAACCTTCCAGAAGTGACACACAATATGGACAATCATTCATTTTGCAAACATTCAAGGTCTAAAGCCAAAGTCAAGGAATAAAGTCAAGTTCATAAATGGTCTCCTATTAGAGTCAAACTCCATATTTGGGGCATTCACGGAAACTCATACAAAAGATTACATGGATGGTGAAATCTGGATTCCAAATTATAATTTATATAGATGTGATAGAAAAACTAGGTCAAATGGAGGAGTAGGTCTGTATATTAAGAGGACCTGGTATGCACAGAACTACTAAACTCAACTAATGAGGTGGTAGAGGTACTTGGAATTAAGGTAGAGAAACTAAACTAATTATTATTTTAATATATAAACCGCCAGATACAACGGTTGAGGAATTCACAGAGCAGATGCACAAAATAGAGAACATACTTGATGACCTAGCAAACCCAGCTCCAGATATTATCTTCCTTGGAGATTTCAATTTACCGAGTCTAAGATGGAGAATGGCAAACACAAATATCATAGCAGGGAATGACCCGGGAAATAACCAGCCACAGGTCAGAGAACTTTTGAGATTCTGTGACAAATTCTCGCTCAATCAACAGATTACAGAACCAACTAGGAACGAAAACACACTAGACTTGTTATTCACAAACAATGATGAACTAATCAGAGACATAACAATCTCAGATACTTCATACTCAGACCATAAGCTCATTGAAGTGCGAACTAGCATAAATAACGGTAGTAGATCTAAGAGACCCAACAAGCGAGAAGGAATATTCAATCAATTCAATTTCAACAATAAGAGGATTGACTGGAAAAAAATAAATGTAGACCTTTCAACCATTCAATGGGAGACGGTCTTAAGCGACAAAACTCCCACACAGGGAATAGCTCAACTGACAGCTGAAGCTTACAAGGTCTGCTTGAAGCACGTGCCGGTGAGGAGGGGCAGAAAGAGGAACACTCTAGAAAGAGAACGCAGACGACTGTACAGGAGAAGGAAAAAAATAACGGAAATGCTTCGGCAGACACAACTATCACAAGCAAGGAAAATAAGCCTAAGCAGGGAGATCGAAGAAATCGAACAAACGTTGAAGCGATCATATGAGTCTGAGGAAATGGAATTGGAACAGAGAGCTATACAAGAGATAAGGAAAAATCCGAAATATTTTTTCACATACGCTAAATCAAAATCCAAAACCTCGACCAGTATTGGACCGTTAATTACAAATGAAGGTACGTACACAGAGGACAACAAAGAGATTAGTGAAATTCTAAGAAGCCAGTATGAGGCTATGTTTAGCACACCAATTAACAACATGAAAGTTGATGACCCAGACAGCTTCTTTATGAATGACATTCAAGCTGCAGATAATATAACGGATATTACCACAAACTCGGAAGACTTTGAAAGAGAAATTGACAATATGCCCATGCACTCAGCCCCTGGGCCTGACTCATGGAATTCAATATTCATAAAGAAATGTAAAGTACCAGTAGCGAGAGCACTCAGCGTAATATGGAGAAAGAGCCTGGATACAGGGGAGATACCAGCAGCACTTAAATCTGCAGATATAGCTCCGTTGCACAAGGGGGGAGTAAAGCCTTGGCAAAAAATTATAGGCCAGTTGCACTAACATCACACATAATAAAAGTGTTTGAAAGAGTGATTAGGAATCAAATTTCTAGTTTTATGGAAAACAATGAATTGCACAATCCAGGACAACATGGATTTAGAGCGGGAAGATCCTGTCTGTCACAGTTACTCAACCACTATGACAAAATCACAGAAGCCCTAGAAGAAAAGCAAAATGCAGATGTTGTATACACAGACTTTGCAAAGGCTTTCGACAAATGTGACCATGGGGTGATAGCTCACAAAATGAGGTCAATGGGAATAACTGGAAAAGTAGGACGCTGGATACTCAATTTCCTGTCGAACAGAACACAAAGAGTAACAGTCAATCAGATAAAATCGAGTCCAAGCGATGTTAAAAGCTCTGTACCTCAAGGTACAGTCCTTGCACCGCTACTGTTCCTTATTCTCATATCTGATATAGACAAAAATACACGTCACAGCTTCGTGTCATCCTTCGCAGATGACACAAAAATCAGCATGAAAATTACCTCTGCTGAAGACATTGAAAAACTACAAACAGATGTCAACAAAGTTTTCGATTGGGCAGCAGAAAATAATATGATGTTTAACAGTGATAAATTTCAGGTACTCAGGTACGGCAAAAATGAGGATCTGAAACATAATACAGGGTACAAAACACAATCAAATCTTCCCATAGTAGAAAAACAGCATGTCAAGGATTTGGGAATAATGATGTCCGACGATCTAACGTTTAGGGAGCATAACCAAGCAAATATCGCATCAGCCAGAAAAATGATCGGATGGATTACGAGAACTTTCAAATCCAGGGATCCCATCACAATGGTTGTACTCTTCAAGTCACTTGTGTTGTCCCGTCTCGAATACTGCTCAGTACTCACTTCCCCCTTCAGAGCAGGAGAGATTGCTGAAATAGAGGGAATACAGAGAACATATACGGCACGCATAGACGAGATAAAACACCTAAATTATTGGGATCGTCTCAAAGCTCTCCAAATGTACTCTCTAGAAAGGAGACGAGAGAGATACCAAATAATATACACGTGGAAAATACTGGAGGGCCAGGTCCCAAATCTACACAGTAAAATAACAACGTACTGGAGTGAACGATATGGAAGAAAATGCAAGATTGAACCAGTGAAGAGCAGAGGTGCCATAGGCACAATCAGAGAACACTGTATAAACATCAGAGGTCCGCGGTTGTTCAACGTCCTCCCAGCGACTATAAGAAATATTGCCGGAACAACCGTGGACATCTTCAAGAGAAAACTGGACTGTTTCCTAAGAGAAGTCCCGGATCAGCCGGGCTGTGGTGGGTATGTGGCTCTGCGGGCCGCTCCAAGCAACAGCCTGGTGGATCAAACTCTCACAAGTCGAGCCTGGCCTCGGGCCGGGCTTGGGGAGTAGAAGAACTCCCAGAACCCCATCAACCAGGTATCAACCAGGTATCATGGGGATTAAACTGTCTCTGCCAGCTCGGGTCGGCCTCTAACCTGAGCCTTACTCTGCCTCCTCTTAGTCTCCACATTACATAAACCTGTTAATATTGCCTCTAATCTCCTGGTAATCTATCATCTTACAGTTAATAGTATTAACCTAATGACAACCTGTTAGACAAGGTCTCCACACACAGTGAAGTCACAGTGACGTAATATATCAAACTGCTGACCTCGTGACCTCGTGACCTAGTGGTATGGAAGGCCTGGTGACCTTGTCACCTTCCTAGCGATTGTGTGATTGTTCAGTCCATAAAAACATAAAAAAACATTCAAGAACCTCGAAAAATATGTCAATAAATCTATTTATTGACATATTATTCAGTTTTTATAATTTACAAGATCATCGTGAGGATTGGAAATGTTCTTCTCCTTCCATGGACCGTCCATAATCGACCCAAGATACCGAGGACACAGAGAAACAAATTTGTTTCCGAACCGAGACGCATTGATTTTCATTTAGATATTCGGGATGGTGTGGAGTGATTCCTCATATGAGTAGTGGAGGCGGGGAGGGCGCCCGACACGCTGGTGCTGCCCCCAGCCTCCACCCTCAGAAGCTGTGGGCAGCGTAGTCAGGTGTACGGTACACATGTAAACTGTGACGGGAAACTGTTTATGTGAGACCAGGTGTCTCCCCCCCATACTCTACCTCACCTCGTGTTGGCCATACTCTACCTCTGCTAGTGTTGGTCATACTCTCCCTCACCTAGTGATGATAGTCGTAGTGAAAGGAAGAACTCTATAATTAAACATAAAATGAAGGAATCATTTAGGCCAATAATGGACATCACGGGACTGAAAAAATCTCTTGAGAAACGCAATGTTGTTTTTACTGCTGAAGTTAGGAGGAGGTGGTAGATGTTATACGAGGTACGGCTATCATTTAGTGAACTTATTAAGGATGACTTAGAAAGTGAATTGTTTAATAATGGATCACCCTAGACTGAAAATGTTGTCATGGAATGTTAATGGTTTAAGAAACAGGGTTACAGATGTTCATTGTTATGTGATGGGAAATGATATTGATGTTGTAGCTCTCCAGGAGACAGGAGATAGGAACGAAGGCTTATTGAAATTAAATGGCTATAAAGGGTTTCACCTCTTCGCCGCAAATAACATCAGAGGGTCGTCGATTTATGTTAAGAACTCCATACCAGCAGAGTTAGTAGAACCGCCATCAAAAACGCAAGGTATAGAGTGTGTCTGTGTTAAATTATCATTAAGGGAAGGGGAATTTATTGTAGTTAATTTGTATGTATCCAGGAACTGCTTCGACCCTCACTATCTACCTGACTGCATTTATACTAATCCTTCATGGTCATTGGGGACCTTAATGCTCGGCACACAAGCCTTGGGACAGTGGGTAGTATTAATGCTAATGGGGTCAAGTGGTTACAGTTTCTACAAGATTATCCAGATATCTGTCTCTTGGGAAACAATGAACCAACTCACATCAGGGAAGGACGGCTTGACTATGCCTGAATTTTAAACTCTCAGGGGATTGTGGGGGAGGCTCGGGTTGTTCGGGAACTACTTAGTGACCACTTTGCCTTGAACGTTGAATTACCACTGGGGAAAAAACAAGTCTACTTTCAAAGGAAAAGGCTAAATATTAATAAAGATATGAAAAATTATTTTATTCAAAATATGGGAGACTGGTATCAACAATACACTCCGCTCTGTGTTGATAGTTTTTACGAGGACATGGTCGAGAACATAGAGAAATTAGTACAGAGGGAAAATAACGGGGGCAGGGGTAGCAAGACGCATGGACCTAAGAAATTTAAATATTCCAATGATCAGCAAGTTAAGGGGTGGGAGAGAATGCTACGGAGTGCACATAAAGAATGGTTAAAAAATGGAATGAGGGAAGAAGGGAAAAATACAATGTTGGAAGTGGCTAGGGAATGCAGTCAGGTGAGGAAGGAGGCGCGGGACAGATACTAGCAAGTCCATTGGTAATACTAAGAACCTTAAAGACATATGGAGAGCAGTAAATCAAATCAGGGGTTGTAAGCCCAAATTCATTGCTCACTCAGATCCTGGGAAGGTTGCTAATGAGTTAGTAGATAAATGGGCTAGTGCTGCTGGTATGGAGTCCTTACCTGCAGACACGAGAGTCACCATTGAGTCATGGGAAAATATTAGAAATGGAGTAACTTTATGTGCTTTAAATACAAGATCTGTAACATGCACTGAGATAACTCACGATGAGCTACTGGATGCTATAAAAAGTGGCAGCTCTACTGCTCCGGGGAAAGATGGAGTAACGTATGACATTCTAAATTATTTAGCCGGTATGAAAACTAGTCCCTTACTTGATTTGTTTAATATGAGTTATAGAGAGGGAAAGTTACCAAGAAAATGGAAGGAGGCTGTCATCATTCCTTTCCCTAAGTCAAACGGAGACTACAGACCTGTCTCCTTAACGTCCTACTTTTGTAAAATGATGGAAAGGATTTAGTTAAATAGGCTACTCTACCTTGTAGGTGATAACATGTCCAATAATCTCTTTGGTTTATCAAAGGCAAAAGTACTGCGGACTGCCTCTTAAAGTGTTTGTCTAATGTGGATGACAATTGTAGAGTTTTTGTTGATCTGCAAGGAGCATTTGATAAAGCCAATGGGGAATTAGTCAATCTGGGAATAACAGGGAGATTACTACATTCGATAAGGGATTGTCTACAAGGCAGAAAAGGTCAGGTGTATTACCAGGGATACATGTCTGAGGAACGGATGTTTCAGTTAGGTACCGCCCAAGGGGGAGTTTTAAGTCCCACCTTATTCAATGTATTAATGAACAGATTAGCATCAGAGATGTATCCTCCAGGGATCACGACGATTATATACGCTGATGACATTCTTATACAAGGCACTTCTGGGAACAAAATACAAACTGCTCTTAACATACTTATTACAACCTGTCACAAGTTAGGCTTAGTTATAAATGCAGACAAAACCAAATATGAGTATAGGAAACGAAGAAATATAACACTCTAAATGGTGTGGAGCTGAGCCGTGTTCAGAAGTACAAGTATCTGGGCATGTATGTTGGATACACATGTGAAAGTAAAAATGCTGAAATAAATCATATCAGCACCTTATATAAAGCCCGTCTGCATCCTCTAAAAGCACTGGCTTTTTCTGGTAAAGGTGTTGGGGTACCTATCTTGCGGATGTTATACATAAGCACTGTTCGGTCCCTGATAGACTACGCAGCACCCGTTTTGTCTTACACAGGCCAAGGCAGAATTAAAAAAAAATAGAGCTGATACAGAACGAGGCTATGAGGATTATTCTTGGATGTCAAAGAAATGCAATGATTGAAATAATGAGAATGGAAATAAATTTACAGAGTGTGTGTGATAGAGTCCGTGACATTAACACTAGAGTATTCGTTTCATGCGGAGAAAAGGAGGGGAT
>WNGS01165339.1:1543690-1565786 GCA_020271785.1 Procambarus virginalis
AGATTCAGCAACTCGGTACAAAAAATTTGCAAGTAGCGCGGGCTATGGTGAACCCGTAGTGGACTTACCTGGCACAGGAGCGAGGCTGTAACTTGATTTACCATGCTATTGTTGTTTGTTGCGTGACGTGTTGTGGGTAGAGCAGTAACCTAACCCGGCAGGGGGTAAATGTCTAAAACACACAAAGCACAAATAAGGTTAAACAAATTTAAATACACCTGCTTACGTCCTTGGCGGTGTGAATAGTTGTAGGGAGACCTTAAGTAACATAAACATTTATATTCTTTACTTAAACAAATAATGATAAACTTTACACAAAATAATATTAAACAAATAATGATACCAAAACCCTGAAACTTGGCTTAACACTTAGCAAAGGGAAATGAATATTTACATTATTTTAAGTCTAAGGTGACTGTACACTTATTACACTGTGCTGAACGTCTTCCGTCACGCGTCGCAGTCAAGACCACGTCCACAGAGGGAAGAGACATGTAATCCTTGAGCACCAGAAGTTGTCTGTCTAATGCATCTTGCTGTTGTTGTTGTTTTAGATTCAGCTACTCAGAACAAGAAGTTCCAGTAGCACGGGCTATGGTGAGCCCGTAAATGGAGGTTCTTTGGAGCCATTGTCTGTATCACTAGCTGATACTAGAGATCTGGCGATGGCTCGGGGTCTTCATGGTGGGTTTCAGGCTGTATCAGTTATGGAGCTGGTGGGATTAGTGTAGACCTCTAGGTCTTCCGTTTTTTTCTTTGCCTCAGACTTTGACTGAGTAGTGCTGTCGTTGGAGTTTGGTGCGGTGGCCTCCAAGAGGAAGTCTTGAACTGAGTAGGTGTTGTATTTGTGGTGCGACGGTGGAGCTCCTACTAAGATTTCCTCGTCTGAGGAGTCCGTAACCTTCGTAGTTGGTGTCTTCGTCTTTCGCCTCGCAGCCTTAGGTAGGCTCAGATGTTGTTGATTGGTGGTAGAAGCTATTTCAGGAGCGTTGGTAATGCTGTTAGCATTTGTAGACAGCACGTCTGTTAGCGCGGCTGCTGAGATGGTGATGGAAGGAGTGTTGGGAGCTGGAGAGGGAATTACCTCTGTGGTCTTGGGTGGTTCTGGAGTCTGTGTTGAAATCGACCTCGTGGTCGTCCTGGTGGTAGTCTCCGGAGTGGTAGTGGAGGCAGTGAGACTTGCGCCAGGGGCTATGATGGGGTCCAGGCCATTGGCTACGTATAATATGTTCAGTTCACTGACAAAACGGTGGTTGTCTGGTCCGGCAAGCCTTTCCTCTAGTCTAATATGACCAGGAATAATGCCTGTGCGTGATGCAGGGGGATGCAAAGGAGCCTTTGAGGCCATGGGTCCCCAGAGTGAAGGCTGGGTCGCCTGGTGGGAGGAGCCACTCTTTGGTAAGACTGGAAAGTCTTCTAGTTGATTGGTAGAAGCTGAGGTGGTGGGTTGAGCACCTGGGTCTCTGGTCGCGGAGGTAGAAGGGTTGTTTCTCTTGGCTTCAACCTGGGCTTTGATATGTTCCTGTCTGCGGGGGCAGCGGTAGGAAATTGCGGGGTGATTGGCATCACAGAGCAAGCAGCAATGGGCTGTTGCTTTGCATATGGAATAGTGATGGTCCAGTGCGCACAGGCTGCACTTCTGGACAGGGTGCTGATACTTGTTGGTGAGGTGGGAGAGCTCGTAGCACTTGAAGCACTGCTGGATCTCATGGTATCGTTCCTTTTTTACTTAGGGGGTTGTATTTGTAAGCCGAAACAGTAGAAACCTTGTGTAGCAGCCTGGGTGGCGGCAGCTATGGTGATGAAAGTAATCTTCATTGATGATTTGTCAGTGCATCCTCAACGGGTAGCGTGTGGATGTGGTCAATTACAATGTTGTTGTTATAGATTCAGGTACTGGGAACAAAACGTTCCAAGCAGCACGGGCTATGGTGAGCCCGTAGTGGACTTACCTGGCACAGGAGCTGGGATGTAACTTCAACGCATTTGAGAATTGTTAAAAAGCATTGTAAATGCTTTGCAAAAGCATTTATAATGCTTTTGCAAAGACATATATTCTCTTTGGGTGAAGAGGAGGTATTGAACGTGAGTGAGGTGAACAAGTGGATGAATGGCATAACATAAGAGGATAATAATAGGGGATTACATGCATCAACATAAGCAGCATATGTTCTTGTGGATCCTGTCTCTATGTTGGCTCGGGGTCTTGAAGTGGGTAGAATGGGTAGAATATATATCATTTTGAGGCAATGGAGTGACTTGAACCAGCGTTTTGGTGAATCCCAGACACCTGCCTTCACCTACTCGGCCATAATAGTACAGAAATCGACAAACCCGAAACTCTACGAAGTTCACTGAGACGTTGACTGGTCCGGTTGGGGCCCAGAACCTGCTAGTGAGTTCAGTATAACTACAATCACAGATGCCACATTGATCATAAGTTTATAAAATTCCAAATAAATAAACAAACAAATGTAATGTTAATAATAAAGACATTTGGACAAATAAACAGAACAAGCTGGGAAGCCGACTTAAGCCCCAACATTCCCACACACTAAATAGACAGATATAATAGTGGTGCAGTGTGTTCCTTAGTGATAGATCACAGTGCAGACCGCGGTACACACAGAACACCAATGACAAGACAAGGATGCTCGAAGTGCTCAAACAAGCATGAAAACTTCAACATAGGAAAATTAATAAAAAAAACAGAGACAGAGCAGGAAAGATCTTTGAGTCAAGAAATGCTACTGGAACAAGAAGCAAGATGGGTAAAGGAAAAATGGCTTTGACACTTATACAAACATCAATACCAAACTCGGTTTTTGTTAATGTTGTCTTTGGTAGCGTTTAAAGTGCTCGTACAGCTGTAACAAACTAGGTTTGTTCTAGGGAATTATTCAGCATGGTTTCTCATAGACTTGGGGGGTTTGAAAATTTGGAGTCAGATGGTACTCGACCTTACTCAAGTAGAGGAAGGTCATCTCTCTAGGGATTAGCGGTTAAGATTACAAAATGGCCGGCGCCTTTGTCTTAAAGAAACGTATAATGAATTATTTTTACAGAATTCAGTAATTTAGAGAAATTCAAGTCTTCATTCAAATTGTATTCAATAATATGTCTGTTCAAGTATCAAGAGTATTCTCAATTGCCGAAATAATGAGCAAGTCTCCATCAGTGACGTCACTAGCAGAGGACTAGCTTCTGACGCGGATCAGTTTTGGCGACACTGGGTCAAGGGTCACCAAAACATTCCATATTTAGTAATTCTCAAAGGTCAAATAGCAATATTGTAATTGGAAATGGCCTTTCCCTAAGATGTCTGTGCAATTACCTTCACTTTAAAAGAGTTCAACCATCTGGGTTCAGTACAACAGATTAGTTGTTCAACTTAAAGCCTGCTAGTAAACTAGTAACCTGGCATAGGAATACCCCTCTGGCTTCAGTGGTGAGCAGAGCGAGGTAGAATCAGTGTGGACTAGGCCAGCGATTGGGGAGGGCAACCATCTCACCTCTCCACAAGATCAGTACTACATCTAGCTGGTCGCATTAAGAGGTATAGTTGTTACGGTTTTCAATAGGTAAATAGTTCATTTTCATGCCTCGATAGGGAGTGTTAAGGTCTTGGGAGTGATATTTCATTTAGCTGTTATTTAGATTTTGCATTAATAAATAATTAGCTTGTTATTTGTATTTTATTATTTCCATTTTTTGTTTTGCATGTACTTGTCACGTGGTCTCCACGAGTCAGAGTTATTTGAGTCACAAGCCTAGCAAAGGTTAAGAGATCATCTATCCCCTTGTTTGCTATAATTCCCATACTTAACGTAGATTCATCCCTCCTTTTCAAGTAATTTTGGGGATCAAGCCCCAAGGCTTTAATGATTGATTAATCGGTCCAGACCCCGATTAATTGACGCTTCTTGTTAATGATCTGGTGGTGGCAGCAAAAGAAGATCCTTGAGTTTGCTGGTAGTCTAGTACCACATCACGAGGCTGTAGAATCTTAGCCGACCGAGCGGCTAAGACCACGTGGCGCGGGATTCGGCGAGAGTAACTCTGGGGTCCCTTGGTATTAAGTGAAGGAAATAGAATACGGGTGGGTAAGGGTGAAGGTAGAGAGTCAAAGGTAGAGTCGATTAGAGCTGATACCCCCCTCCCGTGTTACACAGCTTTTCCTTGTCATTTACAAGACTAATGAGTAAATCTACGACTGCATCAGGCGCAGTATCATCCATGTGGAAGAAAATCTCAATCAATAAGTACGAGAGCTGATCTTCGCAGCAACGCACATTGGGTGGTACTTCTAAATTCCGACACACATTCATACTACACATGTGTCTAGCGAGACTACGACACATGTGTCTAGCGAGAATACGACACATGTGTCTAGCGAGAATACGACACATGTGTCTAGCGAGAATACGACACATGTGTCTAGCGAGACTACGACACATGTGTCTAGCGAGACTACGACACATGTGTCTAGCGAGACTACGACACATGTGTCTAGCGAGACTACGACACATGTGTCTAGCGAGACTAGGACACATGTGTCTAGCGAGACTAGGACACATGTGTCTAGCGAGACTACGACACATGTGTCTAGCGAGACTACGACACATGTGTCTAGCGAGACTACGACAATGAGTAACGTCTCTAACTGAGAGCAGGAGGCTCAACGTCCCGAGCGGTCCATACCTTCAGAGATGCGTCAGCGTTTAGCAAGAAATAGACGTTAACCATAACTTTTTTAAGTCCGAGTTCGAGTGCCTTTCCCACCAATTGGCTTCATTAGAGAGTGAAGAACTGTCCCGCGGCCCGTCAGCGCGCGGGACCTGCCATGTCCGGCCGCCTCTGGGACCAGGCTTAGCTAGATTCACGAAGCAATTACACAAGTACTTACGACCGAGTACATCTTTCCTCAATATTTAACGACTTTGGTTACGTTTATTAATCAACTTACAAGCATGAAACTTCCCAATCATCTGTTGTTATTGTTATAAACAGCCTCCTGGTGCTTCGGAGCTCATTATCTGTTTATTAATTGTAAACAAAGCCGCCAAAGATTGAGAAAAGATGTAAAGGTTCGTAATACTTGCGTAACTGCTTTGTGAATCTGGCCCCAGGCTGACAGCCAGTACCTCCTGGTGTACAAGGAGGCGGCCAGCTTGGCCAGCCGGCGGCCAGGAAGATCATGGGGTCATCAACAACATTTAGAGAAGTCATGTCTGGCAACTATACTGTAGTGTATATAATAATTACATTATTGATTTAATGTAATTTAGCAATTACTTTGTACTAGGACAGGGTAGGCCTTCTGTGATACAAGTATTACGTCACCATACGGTGTATATATGTATTACGTCACCGAACGGTGTATATACGGATTACGTCACCGTACGGTGTATATACGACACCATACGGTGTATATACGTATTACGTATATATATTATTTATATTATTATTATAATAATTATTTTAATAATAATTGTTGTATTTAATAATGATCACTCTTCCTTCTGCTGGGTCATGATAGAAGCCGACCTCGGGTGGAAGAGGGCTGTGACGATGTCTATCAGGAACCCGTCGGTGCGGGACCAGGCCGTCCACCTCCTGGGGCTCGTGCGGCCCCCAGGCTCTGCTTCAGGAGGCTGGGGTCGTTCTTGCCCTTGATGGGGTGGTTCTTCTCCGATCCCGTCCACGGCGGTCTCCGGGTTTCGAGGTCTCTGTGCCCTTTTTCACCACCTTCGAGGTCAACCCCGGAACTCACAGTTCCTGCGACGGCGCTGGAACCAATCGTATTGGCGTTCACCTTTCCATTGGAGGCTTTCGGCGCCGTGGAGAGGGGGGACCTGCTGCCTGGGTAACAGCTTCTCTATATCAACCTACCCTGGCTTTGCGCCCTGGTGAGGCCACTCCAGAGCGCAACACCATAGTCTCCTGAGACTGATGGATGCCTACTATATACGTATTGAGTCACTGTATATACGAATTACGTCACCGTATACGTATTATGTCAATGTATATACGTATTGGGTCACTGTATATACGTATTACGTCACCGTATATGCATATTAAGTCACCGGCGTGCTGTCCGCTCGGCCAACGGTGTGTGTGTGTGTGTGTGTGTGTGTGTGTGTGTGTGTGTGTGTGTGTGTGTGTGTAATTACCTAAGTGTAATTACCTAAGTGTAATTACCTAAGTGTAGTTACAGGATGAGAGCTACGCTCGTGGTGTCCCGTCTTCCCAGCACTCTTTGTCATATAACGCTTTGAAACTACTGACGGTCTTGGCCTCCACCACCTTCTCCCCTAACTTGTTCCAACCGTCTACCACTCTGTTGGCGAAAGTAAATTTTCTTATATTTCTTCGGCATCTGTGTTTAGCTAGTTTAAATCTATGACCTCTTGTTCTTAAAGTTCCAGGTCTCAGGAAATCTTCCCTATCGATTTTATCAATTCCTGTTACTATTTTGTATGTAGTGATCATATCACCTCTTTTTCTTCTGTCTTCTAGTTTTGCCATATTTAATGCCTCTAACCTCTCCTCGTAGCTCTTGCCCTTCAGTTCTGGGAGCCACTTAGTAGCATGTCTTTGCACCTTTTCCAGTTTGTTGATGTGCTTCTTAAGATATGGGCACCACACAACCGCTGCATATTCTAGCTTTGGCCTAAGAAAAGTCGTGAACAATTTCTTTAGTATATCGCCATCCATGTATTTAAAAGCAATTTTGAAGTTAGAAAGCGTGGCATAGGCTCCCCGCACAATATTCTTTATGTGGTCCTCAGGTGATAGTTTTCTATCTAGAACCACCCCTAGATCTCTTTCTTTATCAGAATTCTTTAAAGATTTCTCACATAATGTATAGGTTGTGTGGGGTCTATGTTCTCCTATTCCACGTTCCATAACATGGCATTTATTAACATTAAATTCCATTTGTCAAGTGGTGCTCCATATACTTATTTTGTCCAGGTCATCTTGAAGGGCATGACAATCATCTAATTTCTTATCCTTCCTATTATCTTAGCATCATCATCATCAGTGTGTGTGTGTGTGTGTGTGTGTGTGTGTGTGTGTGTGTGTGTGTGTGTGGTGTGTGTGTGTGTGTGTGTGTGTGCGTGTGTGGCCGCACCCCAGCAGTAATCTGGGTGGCACCATTGCCGCCAGCACCACCACCAACACAAGAGCTCAGCCACTTGTTATGGCCGCCTGACACGACACCTGCGCCCCACGTCCTCTAAACACCTGCAGCGATCACTGCTAACAGTACATGAATGTAGCCGGCCGGGTCAGATACATGACAACGACATTCTCAATCCTGCACACAGTGACTGAATGATGGTTACGACCTGCTGATAATAATTTGCTGACATTCGATTGCGGTTTGCTTCGGCATCGATTCTACCCGTATCTTCATGATTACTCTTCAGGGAGCCGGCCGGCCGAGCGGACAGCACGCTGGACACGTGATCCTATGGTCCCGGGTTCGATCCCGGGTGCCGGAGAGAAACGATGGGCAGAGTTCCTTTCACCCTATGCTTCTATTACCTAGCAGTAAATAGGTACCTGGAGTTAGTCAGCTGTCACGGGCTGCATCCTGGTGCGTGTGTGTGTGTGTGGGGGGGGGGGAATAGTAGTAGTAGAAACAGTTGATTGATAGTTGTGAGGCGGGCCGAAAGAGCAGAGCTCAACCCCCGCAAGCACAACTAGGTGAATACTACTGACAGCATACGGGCTTCCCATAGCCCCGTACTACTTGGAACTTGTTCCGAGTAGTTGAATCTATAACAACAACAACAACTGACAGCAGCAGAGAACGGTGCAACATCTGCATCAGCAGCACCTGCAAGAACTTCGTCACCCACTACCAGTAGTAGCAACAGCACATATTAAATGCAAAAGGTGATAACAGTGACAAGAATTGTGGCAGGTGTAGGAGAGCGCGCCACTGGCCAGCTGTCACCCACCTTGAGAATGGTGCCAGTGTTGGTGAGGTCTCCACTAGCCTGGCAATACCTCCGTTGTCAATGGTCTTAATGCTAGTGGGCGCACCAGCCAAAGTGGCGTTGATTCGAGGTAAACTAACGCTGATTCTGCATTCATTTAGTGTTGCTTCCCGGCTTGGCGCCTTTGTCTTATATAATTACTTACTTGGTGTTGCTCCTGGATAACATGTCGTCGGGGATGTGAGGGAGGTGCTCACTACCCCGCTACTGCCCCTGCTGAGAGTGCCCAGGACTCCCTGGCTCCACACCACTCTCTTCTGGGAATTTAATTATATCGAAATGCGTTATTCACCTCAAACGAAATAACGACATTTCGGCCCATGTAGAGTGGGATTCCATGACGACTCCCACTCCTCCACTTCAGGCATGTGTGTGGTGCGTCCCACTCACATCATGCCAGTCCCACCAACTGTCTGGTGGGGCTGGGCATTATACCACAGGAAATCATCATGGCCGAGTTGAGGAATATAATTACACCACTGAATCCCGGGCTTGAGGGTGGCCAGATATTCCCAGGAGGCGAGCATTATCAGCCAGGACTTGACCTGACGCCGGGAGCACGCTGACGAGCACTCCCCTCCACAACGACGCCAGATTACGGCTCTAACACTAATTTGTCCTCAAGACTTCTGAGTCACTTTTAATTAAAATCTGAGGTATCTGTGTCTCTCAGGGCTGGACACGACCGCCATGTTTGGAGATGGACAGACACAATGATTATTTCTCTGGCTGTTGGAGAGGTGATGATTGTGGTTTGGTTGGTGTGGGTTGAGAGGTGATTGTTGGTTGGTGTGGGTGTAGGTGGTGTGGTGGTGTAGGTGTAATGGGTGTAGGTGGTGTGTTGGTGTAGGTGTTGTGGTGGGTGTAGGTGGTGTGGTGGTGTAGGTGTTGTAATGGTTGTAGGTGGTGTGGTGGTGTAGGTGTTGTGGTGGGTGTAGGTGGTGTGGTGGTGTAGGTGTTGTAATGGTTGTAGGTGGTGTGGTGGTGTAGGTGTAATGGGTGTAGGTGGTGTGTGGTGGGTAGGTGTTGTAATGGGTATAGGTGGTGTGGTGGTGTAGGTGTAATGGGTGTAGGTGGTGTGTGGTGGGGTAGGTACTGTAATGGGTGTAGGTGGTGTAAAAGGTGGGTTTCTAAAGGGTGGGGAGTTGATGTGGGTGTAGATAGCGAAGGCATGTAGTGGGTGTAGATGCTGTGAGAGCCGGGGTAGTTGAGGTGGGGTGTAGATGGCGCGGGTATGGTGTGGAGGGTGTGAGTCTGGGAGTCTGCCACGTTGGTCTATAGATGTTATCATGTGTTTGCTTACGTCCCAATTTTGGGACGAGACTTTCCTTGAACAAATCATATAATAATCGCTAAGAAAATCTGCATATATATGTCTCCATTACAGAACGCATATTAATCAGTATTAAACCATATAATACCTCGTATGCTGGAACCAGGAGCACTGATCGCAAGGCTTGAGCACCAGTCCCTCCTCTACCCTTATAACATATTAAAAGCAATCTTATTAACACGAAGTTCACACTAGAAATTAATTCTTAATCATATATTCATATTTTTGAGGTTGGGGGATAATGTTTGGTGAGGACGTGAGCGGCTTCTTCCTGACATTTGCGGCGGCGGTGTTGACGGGGAGACTTGCGGGGGCCATTATGAAGCGGACTTTGATCTGGGTTATGTGTGTGTGTGTGGGGGGGGGGGGGGGGGGCTCTTGCAGACGTGGGTCGGCAGCTCACCAACAAGAGCACATTAAGAGTACAGTGATGAAGCTGGTGGTGCCGCCTGCAACATTGTACTGCGTGTGCAATGTGGCGGTTTATGTTGTGTTGGGCCCTAGACCTAGCGTAGCACTTTTGTCCTATGGGTAGTTTCACTTAGCTGGCCTCCTGAGGATTTATAATTAACAGCAGCTTACTGATAAAGGTCCGTGGGACATCCCCAAAGGAACTCAATAGCTAGACAAACACCTAGGCAGTGTAACAGTAAACATTATATGTTTACAGAGAATAAAACACCATATAAACATAATTAACCACTCAGTGAAGCACCCACATAGTCTTCCTGTACCTTGATCAACTACAAGAATCAGAAATATCGAAATGGACAGAAAATTTGCAATATTACTTTAATCCTATAAAGGTCAACATAGACACCTTAGTCTAGCAACATTTAAACTATATGGTGGTCCACTCAAGCAAGATCATCATCAAAGACATAGAAATATACTCTGAAATCTGGACTCTATATAGTTACTTCCTAGTCACTCAAACAACACTAGAATATCCTAAAAGTTAAATGACTATGAATTGTGACTTATATGAAGGTTTGACGGGGTGAAAAGCTCTAGAACCACGAGCCTCCGTCCAACATGTCCGCCATTTATCTGGTCTAGTCACTGAGGACGCCCTCTTAGTTCCGCCCCTCAGTACCGGATATGCGCAAAATTACAATCGACAACACACCGTGCAGCGTTGCATATGTCGACACCAATATGCACCTATGGACCTAGCCGCACACAATGCAATATTAAATGCATTACAATGATCAAATTTAAACATATCAACACACATGCAACATTGTAAATAGGAAATTGGTGAACCCAGAGAGTGGGAACGCATCTTCTGCCAAACAATCACAGAAAAGCCACTACTTCACTATCTCCTGGAATGTGAAGCAATCAACGACCTCAGAAGAGCTTTAATAATCCCTGAATCTTGCAGTAACCATCCTGAAGCCATCAACACTGCCACTCTTTTGGTCAAAAAAAGGTGTCCAGCAGCTGAACACCCTCATAAATACTGTCAAGCAGTATCCTCCCCCGCGATCACAGCCACATAGTAAGGTCAGACAATTTAAGTGCAAGCACAGCACGCAGTATATCCTTTCACGACCAAAGATAACATTCACTCAAAGCAATCTACCACTTACGAGGTATTTATTACCTCTTAGGTAGTTTAATCTTCATCAATCAATCTTTTAATCATTGACTTCAATGTTGTTCATACCGGCACGTGACAATGACACCAATGGTGGCGAGGGTGCTGGTTCTCCGCCTCAGGTAGACTTGCTGGTTGGTCAGTGAGGGGCTTCATAACCCTGCTGACGTGCGGTGGGTGAGAGGCCTTCAGCCCGAGACCAGACCAAACCTCAGTATGTTTGCTTGCTTTCTACGAGTACAAATAGTAATGAAAATAATAGAAATAATGCACTCGACGTGTACAACAATTCCTGATGTTGATTCAGTGGCGACGACGCTCTCGGAAATAGCAAATATAATTAAAATGGACTCCAGTCTTCTGAGGGAGAGAAACAGTGCAAATTGAACATTACGGAGGGAGCTGAAGCCTGCCTCATCCCTGGACGCCTCACCATCCTCCTAGCATTCTTCCACACCCTCCCGCCCGCCTCACCACCCCGCCCGCCTGCCCGCCCTCCTCACCACCCCGCCCGCCTGCCCGCCCGCCTCACCACCCCGCCCGCCTGCCCGCCCGCCCGCCTGCTTGCATCCTTCGAGCATAAACATACCACAGACGCCATCGTGGTGTTTTGGTCGTGTGGATCGTGACGACAATATTCAAGCCGCGCCTTCTCTGGCACCAGAGAAGGCGCTTATGGACACACTTGGAAATAACTATTTTCTAGTCAAATTGAAACACTTCAAATTGAACAGTGAAGTAACACTTGACGCTCAATGTTGCGAATAACTATATTCAATAATAATTGTATTTAAAAGATAAATGTTTTGGTTTGAACAAATTAGTTTAGGACTAATTAAGTTTAGGACTAGAAATTTGTTTAGGACGAACTAACAAATTCTGAACTGTGTTGTGAGTCCTGGCTCGGGGCTGTGTTGTGAGTCCTGGCTCGGGACTGTGTTGTGAGTCCTGGCTCGGGGCTGTGTTGTGAGTCCTGGCTCGGGGCTGTGTTGTGAGTCCTGGCTCGGGACTGTGTTGTGAGTCCTGGCTCGGGGCTGTGTTGTGAGTCCTGGCTCGGGGCTGTGTTGTGAGTCCTGGCTCGGGACTGTGTTGTGAGTCCTGGCTCGGGACTGTGTTGTGAGTCCTGGCTCGGGGCTGTGTTGTGAGTCCTGGCTCGGGGCTGTGTTGTGAGTCCTGGCTCGGGACTGTGTTGTGAGTCCTGGCTCGGGACTGTGTTGTGAGTCCTGGCTCGGGACTGTGTTGTGAGTCCTGGCTCGGGACTGTGTTGTGAGTCCTGGCTCGGGACTGTGTTGTGAGTCCTGGCTCGGGACTGTGTTGTGAGTCCTGGCTCGGGGCTGTGTTGTGAGTCCTGGCTCGGGACTGTGTTGTGAGTCCTGGCTCGGGGCTGTGTTGTGAGTCCTGGCTCACAACACAATACTTGTCTAACTCACTGACTACAAAACAGTCCGGGTCCTGGGAGAATGTATGTTGTAACCTGTCTCACTTACCTGTCCATAACCGTCCCGTTTTCGTGGTGTCTGATACGTAAGTGGATGACCTGAGGAAAGGTACAATTCGTTCGTGCCAGAGATATTGGATATGATCTCATTACCAGCTAATTACAGTTTCACTAATTAGAACATTATTTTTGTGATTGTGACAGTGAATTGGATTTGGAGGAATCTGGAGGCGGCGCGTCATGTTGTATGTTAGAGTTACACAGTTTGTATTGTGTGGAGGTGTTGGTGAACCTTTGTCAGGTGTTTAGGGCTTACACACGCACGCACACACATACACACACACGCGCACACACGCACACACATTCGCGCGCGCTCGGAAGTCCTGGTCCACAGAGCCCGGGTTCCCGGGCGGGCAGAAACAAATAGGCACCTTGCAGCTGGCGAGTGTCTTGCACCCGACGCCTCCGTTCACCCAGCAGTAAAGAGGCGACTGAGAGACAGCTGCTGCTGTGGGGTGCGTCCTGGGGGATGATTCTTCTATTTAAATCCACCCAAACTCTTTCGTATATATGTATAGCCTACGCTTGCAACACTCAAGTCATTACACATTTATTAAATAACCTTATGTTTACTTTGAGTTGGTCGCGAGAATCAATGTCCCCTCGGCCCTGTCTCTGATCAGGCCTTCGGTAAACTGTTTCAAACATGAACAACTGTTGTTTTTTCAAAATCAGTATTAGCCCAGGTCTTTCCTAAGTCTAAACTAATGCTATTTTATGTCTTGTGTTCTAATAGGTGTTGGTATATTTAATATACCATTGTCATATCCGGCATGTTGTGCTCTTCCGTCCACCTGAGCGACACTACTAACTCTCCGCCTTTCTAGAGAATGTAAATTAAACTTTCTCAATGTCTCCTCACACGGAAAGTTTGTAACTTTGGGATTAACTTTGTCATTCATCGCTGGACACGTTCGACAATTGTATTTTTGGTTTGTTTACAAAGTGGCAAGTCCCACTGTTGTGTTGTGTAGCTCTCCTCTACCCTGTCTAACCACTTGGGCTGGACGGTAGAGCGACGGTCTCGCTTCATGCAGGGTTCGATTCATGACCGTCCAAGTGGTTGGGCACCATCCCTTCCCCGTCCCATCTATAATCCTTATCCTGACCCCTTCCCAGAGCTATATAGTCGTAATTGCTTGGACGTTTCTCCTGATAATGTCCTCCCTCTCCTCTCCTCTCTCACTCCACTCTCACTGTCTTGTTGCCCCCCCCCCGACCTTCCTGGTTGTTGTGGCTCTCATCCCCCCCCCGACCTTCCTGGTTGTTGTGGCTCTCATCCCCCCCCGACCTTCCTGGTTGTTGTGGCTCTCATCCCCCCCCGACCTTCCTGGTTGTTGTGGCTCTCATCCCCCCCCCCCGACCTTCCTGGTTGTTGTGGCTCTCATCCCCCCCCCGACCTTCCTGGTTGTTGTGGCTCTCATCCCCCCCCCCGACCTTCCTGGTTGTTGTGGCTCTCATCCCCCCCCGACCTTCCTGGTTGTTGTGGCTCTCAACCCCCCCCCCGACCTTCCTGGTTGTTGTGGCTCTCAACCCCCCCCGACCTTCCTGGTTGTTGTGGCTCTCATCCCCCCCCCCGACCTTCCTGGTTGTTGTGGCTCTCAACCCCCCCCCGACCTTCCTGGTTGTTGTGGCTCTCAACCCCCCCCCCCGACCTTCCTGGTTGTTGTGGCTCTCATCCCCCCCGACCTTCCTGGTTGTTGTGGCTCTCATCTCCCCCCGACCTTCCTGGTTGTTGTGGCTCTCATCCCCCCCCCCGACCTTACTGGTTGTTGTGGCTCTCAACCCCCCCCCCCCCCGACCTTCCTGGTTGTTGTGGCTCTCAACCCCCCCCGACCTTCCTGGTTGTTGTGGCTATCAACCCCCCCCGACCTTCCTGGTTGTTGTGGCTCTCATCCCCCCCCCCGACCTTCCTGGTTGTTGTGGCTCTCATCCCCCCCCGACCTTCCTGGTTGTTGTGGCTCTCATCCCCCCCCCCGACCTTCCTGGTTGTTGTGGCTCTCATCCCCCCCCCGACCTTCCTGGTTGTTGTGGCTCTCATCTCCCCCCCGACCTTCCTGGTTGTTGTGGCTCTCATCCCCCCCCGACCTTCCTGGTTGTTGTGGCTCTCATCCCCCCCCCCCCCCGACCTTCCTGGTTGTTGTGGCTCTCCCCCCCCTGACCTTCCTGGTTGTTGTGGCTCTCATCCCCCCCCGACCTTCCTGGTTGTTGTGGCTCTCATCCCCCCCCCGACCTTCCTGGTTGTTGTGGCTCTCAACCCCCCCCCCCGACCTTCCTGGTTGTTGTGGCTCTCATCCCCCCCCGACCTTCCTGGCTGTTGTGGCTCTCATCCCCCCCCCGACCTTCCTGGTTGTTGTGGCTCTCATCCCCCCCTGACCTTCCTGGCTGTTGTGGCTCTCATCCCCCCCCCGACCTTCCTGGTTGTTGTGGCTCTCATCCCCCCCCCCCGACCTTCCTGGCTGTTGTGGCTCTCATCTCCCCCCTGACCTTTCTGACTGTTGTGGCTCTCATCCCCCCCCGACCTTCCTGGCTGTTGTGGCTCTCATCCCCCCCCTGACCTTCCTGGCTGGGGCTGGGGGCCCTGAATATGGGGTGCAGTGTGAGCGGTAGTGGACCCCACACCCAGCAGGAATTTGGGTTGGGTGAGGAGTCTGGAGTCTGGCCTCCATCCTCGGTAGACAGACAGACAGACAGACAGACACTGTAATATATATAGACAGCTCAAAGGTTTGGCCCACATGCAGGTTCCGTCTGCCTGGGGGTCTACCCAGGGCTCAGGTACCTACTTCCTCAAATGGTAAATCTCAAACCAAACAAATCCTCCGGGCCGGATGAAGTGTTTGCCAGGGTGCTTAAAGAATGCAAAGAGGAGCTTTGCGATCCATTGTCTACCATATTTAATAAGTCATTAGAGTCAGGTAGAGTGCCAGAGTCGTGGAAGGTTGCTAATGTGGTACCAATTTTTAAAAAAGGAGATAGATCACTTGCATCAAACTATCGGCCAATAGGCCTAACGTCTCTTGTGGGAAAGTTACTTGAGTCGATAATTGCAAATACCATTCGTTTTCATCTTAAAAAACATAAATTAATAAACGAGTCACAACATAGTTTTACAAACGGCCGTTCATGTGTAACAAATTTGCTATCTTTTTCTTCCATCATAGTTGAGACAGTTGATTGTGGTAAGGTTTGTGATGTTGTGTACCTTGACTTTAGCAAAGCTTTTGATACAGTGCCACATGAAAGACTGATTAAAAAGATAGATGCTTATGGTATTGGGGATGCTATATTAAGATGGATTAGAGCATGGCTATACCAAAGGAAACAGGGAGTTAGTATAAATGGGGTTAAGTCAGAGTGGGAAAATGTTGCAAGTGGAGTGCCTCAAGGCTCTGTCCTGGGACCTCTGTTGTTTATAATATATATAAATGATTTAGATTCAAGTTTGAGTAACAACATTTGCAAATTTGCCGATGATACAAAATCGGTAGGGGAAATTAACACGGAAGAAGACTCACTATCACTTCAAGTTGATCTAAATAGGGTTTTGAAATGGTCAAAAGATTGGCAGATGCAGTTAAATGCTGATAAATGTAAAGTTCTGAGGCTAGGTAATGATGATAGAGTTACAAGATACGAGCTAGAGGGTGTTGAAATTGCGAAGTCGGATTGCGAAAGGGATCTGGGAGTTATGATTAGTAAGAATTTAAAACAAAAGGATCAATGCATGAATGTTCGTAATAAGGCAAATAGGACACTCGGATTTATTAATCGAAGCGTTAGTAACAAGACACCTGGTGTGGTTCTTCAGCTATATCTTGTTCTGGTTAGGCCCCATTTAGATTATGCAGTTCAGTTTTGGTCGCCGTACTATAGAATGGATATAAATTCACTTGAACGTGTCCAGCGTAGGATGACCAAGTTAATTCCCCAAATTAGAAATCTTTCATATGAAGAAAGATTAACAAAGCTTAAATTGCATTCACTGGAAAGGCGAAGAATTAGGGGTGATATGATAGAGGCTTACAAGTGGATGAATGGACATAACAAAGGGGATATTAATAGGGTACTAAACGTATCAACACAAGACAGAACACGAAATAATGGGTATAAATTGGGTAAGTTTAGATTTAGGAAAGACTTGGGTAAATACTGTTTCGGTAATAGGATTGTTGATTTGTGGAACCAATTACCGCGTAACGTCTTGGAGGTGTTGGGTCCCTCGCTTTTTTCAAACATGGGTTGGACATGATATGAGTGGGATTGGGTGGTTATAGATAGGAGCTGCCTCGTATGGGCCTTCTGCAGTTACCGTTATTCTTTCATTCTTCTAATGCAATAATAATTATGTTAGGTGAAGTAAGATATTGTGTGAGAGAGATGATGGTCGGGAGAGAGAGGAGGAGTCGTGTGTGTAGTTACTGTAGTGGTGAGGTCGTCCAGTTGTCGGCACCAGTCCTCTAATTGCGTCAGCCGTGACAACAACAACAACACCGCCACGGAGATTAATGGTCCTACACACTCCTCTCTCTCACTCCCTCTCTACTTCCCTCACTACCCCCCCCCTCACTCTCTCCCTTCACCTGCCCCTCTCCGCGCTCTCTGGGAGGCGGGTATTACTGTCCAGTGGAATGTTGTTCAAGCAGAAATATGTATCCAGGATACACACACACACACACACAGACGTTATTGACAGTAATTTCCTAACACATCATGTGAAGGAAGACACAAGGGAAAGAGGAGGGGATACACCGAGCCTATTAGACCCGATTTTCACCCCAGAACGTTTCACCCATCGAGAATTTGGAACATGAAATACCTCTAGGACCAGTGACCATCGTGTCCTAGTCTTTGAATACACGATGGAACTTGTGACCATGGGACAAGAGGTCTGGGAAAGGAGAGTTGACTACAGGAAAGGGGACTACAGGAGGATAAGGGACTACCTGGGAGAAGTGCAGTGGGAGGAAGAAATTTGAGGAAAAACAGTCCAAGATATGATGAACCTAGTCATACAGAAATGTCAGGAGGCCGAAGAGAAATTTATACCAAGGGTAAAGGGAAAAGTAAGAGGAAATATAATATCCCATGTTTAATAGACAGTGTTAGGAAGCAAAATGGCCAGCAGGCGGGAGTGGAGGAAGTACAGAAGACAAAGGACAGAGGACAACAGGATCAGATGCAACAGAGCTAGGAACGATTACATTAACATAAGACGAACATCGGAAAGGGACTATGAGAACGATATTGCGATCAAAGCGAAAAAGCAACCTAAATTACTACACAGCCACATAAGAAGAAAAATGTCGGTGAACGACCAAGTGACAAGATTAAGGAAAACAGAAGGGGCATATACTGAAAGTGACAAGGAAATCTGCGAGGCACTGAATGCCAGTTTCTATGGAGTGTTCACAACCGAGCCTGAGCAGCTCCCATTGTTAGAAGAGATTACCCTAGATGAAAGACTATCAGATATAGAGGTGACAGCAGAGGAGGTAATGAAACAGTTGACAACACTGGATGCAACTAAAGCAGTTGGACCAGACAAAGTATCACCGTGGATACTAAAAGAGGCAGCGCAGGCCCTCAGCGTGCCTCTGGCAAGGATCTTTAATGAGTCACTTACGTCGGGAGAATTGCCCAGTTGTTGGAAGAAGTCAAACAGCTAGTGTAGTTTACATTCTCTAATCGGTACATTCATACCGATTTTCAAGAAAGGAGATAGGGAGGAGGCACTTAACTACAGACCCATATCACTGACAAGCATCCCCTGCAAAATACTTGAAAGAATAATTAGGCTAAGACTTGTTGCACACTTAAGAGGGAATTAGGTTTGTAAACAAACATCAACATGGGTCCTGGAAAGGGAAATCGTGCCTAACAAACCTTTTAGAATTCTTTGATAAAATAACAAGGATAAGGCAGGACAGAGAAGGTTGGGCAGATTACATATTTCTGGACTGCCAAAAAGCCTTTGATACTGTACTGCACATGAGACTGCTGTTCAAACTCGAGAGGCAGGCGGGGATGGGAGGAAAGGTCCTTGCATCAGTAAGGAACTACCTATCAGGAAGGAGCCAAAGAGTTAAGGTAAGGGGCGAGAAATCGGACTGGCGAACAGTAACGAGTGGAGTACCTCAAGGATCGGTGCTGGCACCAATTCTATTTCTAATATATATTAATGACATGTTTAAGGAGTAGAATCCTACATATCTATGTTCGCTGATGACACAAAGTTGATGAGAAGAGTTGTGACAGATAAGGATTGTAGTATCCTCCAAGAGGACTTGAACAGGTTGCAGAGATGGTCAGAGAAATGGCTACTAGAGTTCAACACGGGCAAATGTAAAGTTATGGAAATGGGATCAGGTGATAGATGACCAAACGGACAGTACACATTAAAGGGGAACTGCCTACCTGTGACGATTCGAGAAAGAGACCTGGGTGTGGACGTAACATCTAATTTATCTCCTGAGGTGCATATAAATAGGATGTTGGTTGCAACCCGTCCTCGCAAATTCATATAGTCAATATTGACTTATTAAATAAGTGCATAGGTGACATACTTAACATAATAGTTTCCCTTAAAAAGCTTCATAGAAAACACCAACTTTACCTAACCTACTTAGTATGTTAAGATAAGCATCTTATTGCTTCGTAATTACAATTATTACCTAACCTATACATATAATAGGTTAAGTAACAATTGTAATTACGAAGCTATAAGATGCTTATTTTAACATACTAAGTAGGTTAGGTAAGGTTGGTGTTTTCTATGAAGATTTTCAAGGGAAACTATTATGTTAAGTATGTCACCTATGCACTTATTTAATAAGTCAATATTGACTATACGAATTTGCGAGGACGGGTTGGATATCGACACCAGCGTACTCTACACTGGCGAAAGTTAGAACATCATCCAGAAGCCTAAATGAGGAGGCTTTTAGGGCGCTTTACACTGCCTACGTGAGACAAGTCTCACTTGCCGCGCCATCATGGATTCCCCTCCTGAATAAACACATAAGGAAACTGGAAAAGGTTCAGAAGTTTGCGACGAGGCTTGTCCCAGAGTTACGAGGGTTGAGATATGAAGAGCACCTGAAGGAACTGAACCTTACGACATTATAGAAAAGAAGGGAGAGGGGGGGAATATGGTAGGAACGTACAAAATAATCAGGTGTATTGACGAAGTGGAAATAGATGAAATGTTCACACGGAATAGTAACAGGACGAGGGGACATGGGTGGAAGCTGGAAACTCAGATGAATGACAAAGATGTTAGGAAGTATTCTTTTAGCGTGAGAGTAGTAGAAAAATGGAATGCACTTAAGGTGAAGGTGTGGAAGCAAACTCTATTCATAATTATAAAACTAGATATGATAGGGAAATAGGACCGGAGTCAGTGCTGGTAAACACCGATGGCTAGAAAGGCGGGATCCAAGAGTAATACTCGATCCTGCAGGCACAAATATTGAGTACAAATAAGTGAGTACACACACACACACACACACACAACACACACACAAACACACACACACACACACAACACACACACACAACACACACACACACAGGTAGGTAGGCTCCAGTGGATAAGGGAGTTACCTAAGCAATAGGAAGCAGAGAGTTACAGTGGGGGGGACCTCAGACTGGCGTGAAGTCACCAGTGGAGTCCCACAGGGCTCTGTACTTGGACCTATCCTGTTTTGATATACGTAAATGATCTCCCAGAGGGTATAGACTCATTCCTCTCAATGTTTGCTGACGACGCCAAAATTATGAGAAGGATTAAGACAGAGGAGGACAGCTTGAGACTTCAAGAAGACCTGGACAAGCTGCAGGAATGTTCGAACAAAGGCTGTTAGAGTTTAACCCAAGCAAATGTAATGTAATGAAGATAGGGGTAGGAAGCAGGAGACCAGATACAAGGTATCATTTGGGAGATGAAATACTTCAAGAGTCAGAGAGAGAGAAAAGACCTGGGGGTTGATATCACGCCAGACCTGTCCCCTGAAGCTCATATCAAGAGGATAACATCAGCAGCATATGCCAGGTGGCTACATAAGAACGGCCTTTAGAAACTTGTAAGGAATCTTTCAGAACATTATATACCACATATGTCAGACCAATCCTAGAGTATGCGGCTCCAGCATGGAGTCCCTATCTAGTCGAGCATAAGACTAAACTGGAAAAGGTTCAAAGGTTGCCACCAGACTAGTACCCGAGCTGAGAGGTATGAGCTACGAGGAGCGACTGCAGGAATTAAACCTCACTTCGTTGGAAGACAGAAGAGTTAGGGGGGACATGATCACCACATTCAAGATTCTCAGGGGAATCGACAGGGTTGATAAAGACAGGCGTTTAACACAAGGGGCACACGCACTAGGGGACACAGGTGGAAACTGAGTGCCCAAATGAGCCACAGAGATATTAGAAAGAACTTTTTTAGTGTCAGAGTGGTGACAAATGGAATGCATTAGGAAGCGATGTGGTGGAGGCTGACTCCATACACAGTTTCAAGTGTAGATATGATAAAGCCCATAGGTCAGGAAAATGTACACCTGTTGATTGACGGTTGAGAGGCGGGACCAAAGAGCCAGAGTCAACCCCCGCAAGCACAACTAGGTGAGTACACACACACACACACAGGGGCTGGTAGCCTGGTGGATAGCTCGCAGGACTCGTATTGTGTGGCGCGGTTCGATTCCCGCACCAGGAAGAAACAAATGGGCAAAGTTTCTTTCACTGAATTGCCCCCTGTTACCTAGCAGTAAATAGGACCGGGGAGTTAGTCAGCTGTCACGGGCTGCTTCCTGGGTGGTGTGGGTGTGGAAAAAATACAAATAAAAAGGTAGTTAGTAAACAGTTGATTGACAGTTGAGAGGCGGGCCAAAAGAGCAAAGCTCAACCCCCCAAACGCAACTAGGTGAATACACACACACACACTGGAAGTGGTTTGGCAGAGACCTTGCAGGAAATGCAAGCATTAACACAGAACCAAAGGAGTGAGTTAGAGGAAGCCAGTGAGGAGATAATGAGACTCGGGAAAATCAGAATTCAAACCAGCACAGGGTATGCAACCTCCTGGAAACAGGGGACGAAGATGATGGAAGGCTCCTTCTCGGGGGACTCTCTTTTACAGAAATACTGCAAAACAGCCCAAGTGCCAAGGCCGCTCTAGAGGCAGCAGCTATGAAAGCAGCTACCTCACAGGAAGCTGCAAAATGCACTGAACAAATGCTGGAAATGAAACGAACAGTTATAGTTGTAGGGGTACAGGAACCAGAGGGGATCCAATCAGGAGTGGAGAAGGAGAGACCGAACAACTATGACAGAGATTTGGGGGACTGGATATGGAGGAGGCTAATGGCAACATAGAGAAGGTTTTCAGGCTGGGCATCTACAAGAGGAAAGGAAACGATTGATAAAGGTAGTGCTCATGAACGAGGCAACAAAGGAGAAAAACCTATCAGGAAGATCAGATTTGTGAGGTTAGGGGGATACGAGGACGTCTTTCTGCAAAGGGACATGACAAGGGAGGAGAGAAGGAAAGCTGCAGAAGCAAGGAGGAGACGCAGAGAAAGGGTGGGGATATGGGAGCCACAGGACTCAGCTCAGTGTCTCCAGGAACCTCGGAAGGGAGTGGGAATCCC
>WNGS01165339.1:1611899-1626173 GCA_020271785.1 Procambarus virginalis
ACAAAGGAGGTCTTTACAATAGACAGGGAGATGTCACGGCCTGGGAGAGTGGCAGCAAAACCAGGTGACCTTGGATAGGTTCGAAATTACAAGAGATGAGGTCAAGAAGCACCTATTGGAGCTGGATGTGAGAAAAGCTGTTGGGCCGGATGGAATCTCACCATGGGTATTGAAAGAGTGTGCAGGAGCACTTTGTGCCACTCTCCATAGTGTATAGTAGGTCACTGGAAAAGGGGGACCTACCAGAAATATGGAAGACTGCTAATGTAGTACCAATATACAAAAAAGGTGACAGACAAGAGGCACTGAACTACAGGCCAGTGTCCTTAACTTGTATACCATGCAAGGTGATGGAGAAGATTGTGAGAGAAAAAACCTAGTAACACATCTGGAGAGAAGGGACTTCGTGACAACCCATCAACATGGGTCAGGGAGGGTAAATCTGGCCTTACAGGCTTAATAGAATTCTACGATCAGGTGACAAAGATTAAGCAAGAAAGAGAAGGATGGGCGGACTGCATTTTTTTGGACTGTCGGAAAGCCTTTGACACAGTACCCCATACAAGGTTGATCCATAAGCTGGAGAAACAGGCAGGAGTAACTGGTAGGGCGCTCCAGTGGATAAGGGAGTACCTAAGCAATAGGAAGCAGAGAGTTACAGTGAGGGGTGAGACCTCAGACTGGCGTGAAGTCACCAGTGGAGTCCCACAGGGCTCTGTACTTGGACCTATCCTGTTTCTGATATACGTAAATGATCTCCCAGAGGGTATAGACTCATTCCTCTCAATGTTTGCTGACGACGCCAAAATTATGAGAAGGATTAAGACAGAGGAGGACAGCTTGAGGCTTCAAGAAGACCTGGACAAGCTGCAGGAATGGTCGAACAAATGGCTGTTAGTGTTTAACCCAAGCAAATGTAAAGTAATGAAGATAGGGGTAGGAAGCAGGAGACCAGATACAAGGTATCATTTGGGAGATGAAATTCTTCAAGAGTCAGAGAGAGAGAAAGACCTGGGGGTTGATATCACGCCAGACCTATCCCCTGAAGCTCATATCAAGAGGATAACATCAGCAGCATATGCCAGGTTGGCTAACATAAGAACGGCCTTTAGAAACTTGTGTAAGGAATCTTTCAGAACATTATATACCACATATGTCAAACCAATCCTGGAGTATGCGGCTCCAGCATGGAGTCCATATCTAGTCAAGCATAAGACTAAACTGGAAAAGGTTCAAAGGTTTGCCACCAGACTAGTACCCGAGCAGAGAGGTATGAGCTACGAGGAGAGACTACGGGAATTAAACCTCACTTCGTTGGAAGACTGAAGAGTTAGGGGGGGACATGATCACCACATTCAAGACTCTCAAGGGAATCGACAGTGTTGATAAAGACAGGCTATTTAACACAAGAGGCACACGCACTAAAGGACACAGGTGGAAACTGAGTGCCCAAATGAGCCACAGAGATACTAGAAAGAACTTTTTTAGTGTCAGAGTGGTTGACAAATGGAATGCATTAGGAAGCGATGTGGTGGAGGCTGACTCCATACACAGTTTCAAGTGTAGATATGATAGAGCCCAATAGGCTCAGGAACCTGTACACCTGTTGATTGGCGGTTGAGAGGCGGGACCAAAGAGCCAGAGCTCAACCCCCGCAAACACAACTAGGTGAGTACACACACACACACACACACACACACACACACACACACACACACACACACACACACACACACACACACACACTGCATACTGTAGGGGCCTCACGGCTGAGTGGACAGCGTTCGGGGTCGTAGTCCTAAAGGCTCAGGATTCCTGGCCGAGGCGAAACAAATGAGAAGAGTTTCTTTCACCCTGATGTACCTGTTCACCAAGCAGTAAATAAGTACCTGGGAGTTAGACAGCTGCTACGGGCTGCTTCCTGTGTGTGTGTATGTGTGTGTGTGTGTGTGTGTGTGTGTGTGTGTGTGTGTGTGTGTGTGTGTGTGTGTGTGTGTGTGTGTGTGTGTGTGTGTGTGAATGTGTGTGTGTGTGTGTGTGTGTGTGTGTGTGTGTACTCACCTAGTTGTACTCACCTAGTTGTGCTTGCGGGGGTTGAGCTCTGGCTCTTTGGTCCCGCCTCTCAACCGTCAATCAACAGGTGTACAGTTTCCTGAGACTATTGGGCTCTATCATATCTACACTTGAAACTGTGTATGGAGTCAGCCTCCACCACATCACTGCCTAATGCATTCCATCCGTTAACTACTCTGACACTGAAAAAGTTCTTTCTAACGTCCCTGTGGCTCATTTGGGTACTCAGTTTCCACCTGTGGCCCCTTGTTCGCGTACCACCCGTGTTAAACAGATTATCTTTATATAATCTGTCAATTCCTCTGAGAATTTTGTAGGTAGTGATCATGACTCCCCTTACTCTTCTGTCTTCTAGTGTCGTGTTGGTGCATTTCCCGCAGCCTTTCGTCGTAACTCATGCCTCTTAGTTCTGGGACTAGCCTAGTGGCGTACCTCTGAACTTTTTCCAGCTTCGTCTTGTGCTTGACAAGGTACGGGTTCATGCTGGGGCCGCATACACCAGGATTGGTCTTACATATGTGGTTTACAAGGTTCTGAATGATTCCTTACACAGGTTCCTGAAGGTAGTTCTGATGCTAGCCAGCCTCGCATATGCCGCAGATGTTATTCTTTTGATGTGGGGCTTCAGGAGACAGGTTTGGTGTGATATCAACTTTCTCTCTGTCCGTTTCATGAAGGACTTCATCTCCCATTCTGAATTCTGTGTCTGGCCTCCTGTTTCCACTACCTAGTTTCATTACCTTACATTTACTCGGGTTGTGCTTCAGTAGTCATTTATTGGACCATTCATTCAGTCTGTCTAGGTCATCTTGAAGCCTCATACTGTCTTTCTCTGTCTTAATCCTCCTCATAAGTTTTGCATCGTGGGCAAACAATGAGAGGAATGATTCTATACCATCTGGTAGATCATTTACATATATCAGAAACAGTATGGGTCCAAAGACTGACCCCTGCGGGACTCCACTAGTGACGTCTCACTATTCTGAGACCTCACCCCCTCACAGTGACTCGTTGTCTTCTGTAACTTTGGTACTCCCTTATCCAATTAAGTACCTTCCCTTTCACTCCTGCCTGCATCTCCAGCTTTCGCACTAGTCTCTGGTGTGGTACTGTGTCAAAGGCTTTCTGACAATCCAAAAATATGCAGTCTGCCCACCCTTCTCTTTCTTGCCTGATTCCTGTTGCCTGGTCGTAGAATTCAATTAATCCTGTGAGGCAGGATTTGCCATTCCATTTCATGTTGGTGTTGTGTCACAAAGTTCCTTCGCTCCAGATGTTCCACTAGCTTTTTTCGCACAAATTTCTCCAATAACTTAATGGTGTGCAAGCACAGACACGAGAACTACAGGCACTGGCCTGTAGTCCAGTGCCTCCTGTCTATCCCCCTAGTATTCACCTAGTTGTGTTGGCGGGGGTTGACCTTTGCTCTTTCGGCCCGCCTCTCAACTGTCCATCAACTGTTTACTAACTACTTTTTTTTCTAGTGAGAGAGTGTGTGTGTGTGTGTGTGTGTGTGTGTGTGTGTGTGTGTGTGTGTGTGTGTGTGTGTGTGTGTGTGTGTGTGTGTGTACTCACCTAATTGTACTCACCTAATTGTGCTTGCGGGGATTGAGCTCTGGCTCTTTGGTCCCGCCTCTCAACCGTCAATCAACAGGTGTACAGGTTCCTGAGCCTGTTGGGCTCTATCATATCTACATTTGAAACTGTGTATGGAGTCAGCCTCCACCACATCACTGCCTAATGCATTCCATTTGTCAACCACTACCATTTGTGAGTATGTGTGTGTGTTTGTAATATTAAGAAATTCCTAGGCCTCTTTCGCCCTCCCTGTTACAGTCACATAATATAGAAATACCACCCGACTGGTAAAGCTAATTTATTTATGTAAATATTCGTTTTATATCTCAGAAGAAAGTCATATATCACATTGCTGAAGATGATATGACTAGTTTCAATTTATTTCCCGCCCTCTTATAATGTGTGGTGATGCGTGGGTGCTGACTAATGGCGCTGTCATCAACGTACGTGCTATATGTTCCAGAAAATTCCAGGGCGCTGCCAGGACATTTGGTATTTGGCGCCAAGAGCGGGGGCGGCGTGCCTTACCCAATCAGAAGCGAGATGACGTCATGTTGAGTAGCCAATGGGCGCCGCTGAAGTTTGAGAACGTCTGGCAAACACCAGAGGGCGCCATTCAGACACTGAAGGGGTAACTGTGCGGACGCTCAGAGACGTTCCAAGATCCTGTGATCTACTGTCGCCTAAGTTGAGACTTAACGAGGCTCAAGCAGAGAAGGAAGCCCTTGAGGGACGTAGTTGATCAAATGGAGATCGTCATCAGGCCTTTTTATCATTATTTTCTACCACAGACGTGCCCACACATTTACGATGCTAACCAGCATATATAAATTTTCTTCTGTCCTCCATGGACAGGGTGAAAGACCTGTTAAACATATAGTTCAAAGATTTATTGAACAATCAACCACAGGAGATGATTGTAGCTCTTTTTAAATGTTAATCCAACCTACTAATAAAAATACACATATTTATGTCTGTCCTACATAAACAGTATTCGAGGTGTCTTTTTACATCGTGTCATTAATTTGCGTTTACAAATGTGAAATGCAATTCTGACCAGCTTTCACAGATCCTGTATACACTATATATATTATATATATATATATATATATATATATATATATATATATATATATATATATATATATATATATAGACACAAGACAGGTCCTAGCATGGGTAAGCAAATAGCTAACAGGAAGGAGCCAGAGAGTAACGGTTATGGGCGAGAAGTCGGACTGGCGAACAGTAACTAGTGGAGTACCTCAAGGATCGGTGCTGGGACCAATTCTATTTCTAATATATGTTAACGACATGTTTACAGGAGTAAAGTCCTACATGTCGATGTTCGCGGTGACGCAAAGTTGATGAGAAGAGTTGTGACAGATAAGGATTGTAGTATCCTCCAAGAGGACTTGAACAGGTTGCAGAAATGGTCAGAGAAATTACTACTGGAGTTCAACACGAGCAAATGTAAAGTTATGGAAATGGACTAGGTGATAGGAGACCAAAGGGACAGTACACAATGAAGGAAAACTGCCTACCTGTGATGATTCGAGAAAGAGACCTGGGCTTGGAAATAACACCTAATCTAACTCCTGAGGCACATATAAATAGGATAACGACAGCAGCGTACTCTACATTTGCAAAAGTTTGAACATCATTCAGAAACCTAAGTTGAAGAGGCTTTTAAGGCACTTTACACTGCCTATGTGAGACCAGTCTTAGAGTATGCCGCGCCATCATGGAGTCCCACCTGAAGAAACACATAAGGAAACTGGAGAAGGTTCAGAAGTTTGCGACGAGGCTTGTCCAAGAGTTACGAGGGATGGATATGAAGAGCGTCTGAAGGAATTGAACCTTACGACACTAGGAAAAAGAAGGGAGAAGAGGAATATGATAAGAACATATAAAATAATCAGGTGAATTGACAGAGTGGACATAGACGAAATGTTCAGACGTAATAGTAACAGAACAAGGAGGACATGGGTGGAAGCTGGAAACTCAGATGAGTCACAGATGTTAAGAGGTTTTCTTTTAACGTGAGAGTAGTGGAAAAATGGAATGCACTTACGGAGCAGATTATGGAAATAAATATCTATATATATATATATATATATATATATATNCTTTCAGATATGATCATTCTGGGACACTTTTCTGACCTTTAGCATATAATAAAGGATATCTTGTTGGGGATTTTCCCAAACATCTTTAGGTTTCCTAATACAAATATTCAAATTCCCCCCCAAAATTATGCAAATATGTCATGTTTATTGCTATTATAAAATCAATAAATGAACTTAGGAAAAACGATATAAATTGAAAGTTGAGAGACATAGACTTTACATATAAGGTGTAGTTTCATGTAAATTCAATAAAAAATGTAAAAGTTATATAAACGTTTATGTTAGTTGAAAATACATAAGAAAATAATAAAGTCTAAGGTGCTGCCATCTGTGGCTGAGGTTGACATTAACCAGTTTTCTCCAAAATTGGCACCCTTGCAGATAGGCTTATGTCCAGTCAGGTGTATAAGTTTCATGCAAATCGTCCGATAAAAAAAGGAAAAAAAAATTTTGAAAAAAAAAAATTAACTTAAATTTTTTTCTAATAAAACTAATTATAATATATTTTAATGTATGCTATTGTGATAACAAAGAGTCATAGATATGATTTCAGTTGACGCTTGTGTTGATAATCGTTTTTGACCATTTTGGAATAATTTTGACACCTACTTCAATATTTTTTCTGCCTTCCTATTTATGCTACGATGCTGAGACTTTGGCCAGATGAAACACTTTTCATGTACAACTCGTCAAAAAAGTTTGATTGAAATCGAACCAGTTTTCATAAATGCATTTTTGGGGGAAATCGGAAAGTCATGCCCCAACTTAATCTGTGTAAACACTCTATGCAAATAAGGGACCCAGTCTATGGAACTCACTCCCTATTGAATTGAAAAGCTGTCCAACTTTTGCGTCATTCAAAAACAATACTAAAAAGTACCTAATTTCATCCTAATTAGTTTTTTACCTTTTACTTTAAAAATTGCACTGTATCTATTGCTACCCAATCTCCCTACCTTTATGTACCCAATCTGAACATCTTTATCATTGTGATCATTGCTGTCTTCTTATATGTGCTGTCAATCTGCTCTATGGTGTCTATTAATCTTGTTTAAATTACCAATCAAGCTGTCAGTGTAATCAATCAGAACTTTAATATAACAATGTGCTTTAATATACTTACTAATCTCTCTCATCTCATTTTTTTCTTGCAATGTATTTGTTATCCTTTTATTAATTCTGCTAGAATTTATCTACTTAAAATTATCTGTTAGGTTAAGGACCTGCCCGAAACGCTGCGCGTACTAGTGGCTTTACAAGATTGTAAATACTATGCTATGTATTCTCACAAACCCAATGTACCTTCTAGTATATAAATAAATAAATAAATATATATATATATATATATATATATATATATATATATATATATATATATATATATATATAACATATATATAATATATATATATATATATATATATATATATATATATATATATATATATATATATATATATATATATATATATATGCGAACAAGCCTGAATGGTCCCCCAGGACTATATGCAACTGAAAACTCACACCCCAGAACTGACTCGAACCATACAGCCAGGAGCACTCTGCTGGCGTACAGGATCCCTTAACCGCTCGACAACACGGTTACCTTTCGAGTTACTTCTGGGGTGTGAGTTTTCAGTTGCATATAGTCCTGGGGACCAGATGATGGCAGCCTCCTATGGTCACTAGGGCCTGTGATGGTGGTGGTGTCTTGACCTATGTTTGGCTAGTCAGCATGATGTGATTTATTGAGTGATGTGGTTCATGTAGAGGTTCAACACGAGTCAGCGAGTGTGAATGTTAAACTAGGCGAGTGCCAGTCGGCCGAGCGGACAGCACGTTGGACTTGTGATCCTGTGGTCCTGGGTTCGATCCCAGGCGCCGGCGAGAAACAATGGAAAGTTTCACCTTATGCCCCTGTTACCTTGCAGTAAAATAGGTACCTGGGTGTTAGTCAGCTGTCACGGCTGCTTCCTGGGGGTGGAGGCCTGGTCGAGGAGACACTAAAAAGCCCCGAAATCATCTCAAGATAACCCTCAAGATAACCTGAGTGTGGATGTTAAACCAGGCGAGTATGGAGAAGTTCATTTAAGCCCACTAATGAGACTGGCAGCAGTTGGCTAACTGCGTCGTTTGCGCTCCTTCAGATGCAATATGTTACTTTATGTGGCTGAGGAGAGCCTCTTCGGGTCTCATTTGATGCTCTCGTTGTTGTGAGTGCTGGACGGTGCCCTCTCACTCACTCACTCATATACTCATTAGCTCTTCCTCTCTCTCTCTCCTCCTCTCTCTCTCTATCTCTCTCTCTCTCTCTCTCTCTCTCTCTCTCTCTCTCTCTCTCTCTCTCTCTCTCTCTCTCTCTCTCAGCAGGTGCAGGGATCCTCATGGAAGAAGGGATCAATACGACTTTCCTGGATCATGGTGAAAAATTTCCTCCACAAAATTAGGCGTCAGTCAACCCATGGATCGGTCATGGTGGCTGGTCATGGTGGTCACCATGACCGACCTTTATTTGTTTGTCTGAAGATGCCTACTGTTGATGATTGCCAGATCTTCAGATGTTTATCGTATAAATATTTCGAACTTGAGACATGGTACAACTGCAGGATGCTTGGCTCATCACCCAGCCTCTCAACCCTACCATTGTCACCATTAATCTTCCTTGTTTAATTTTAAAAGCCTCTTTATGTCGTCTTTGTTGTGTGTAGCTATCTACTAAATTTATTTACAGCGCTATTACTGTTTGTGCAAATGAATGTTTGTAAATGTGCAAATTTCCTTGCTAGTAAATAGTTATAAATATGGTCAAGAACACTGGTCCCAGGACTCAGGTCAGGGACACTCCACATATAACGGTGCCTAACAAGGACCTAACTAAATAAATACATGTATGCTAATGGCTGTCTTTGAGATAACCACGGCCTAGTCCAACCCGTTCTCGCACTTTCGTACAGTCAATATGGACTTATTAAATAAGCGCATATGTGACATACTAATTTATTGTGAATATTTTAGTTTACCTTGAAAAGCTTCATAGAAAACACTGACCTTACCTAACCTTCTTAGTATGTTAAGATAAGTATCTTATTGCTTCTTAATTACAATTATTACTTAACCTATTATAGGTATAGGTTAAGTAATAATTGTAATTACGAAGCAACCTATTATAGGTATAGGTTAAGTAATAATTGTAATTACGAAGCAATAAGATGCTTATCTTAACATACTAAGAAGGTTAGGTAAGGTTGGTGTTTTCTATGAAGCTTTTCAAGGTAAACTAAAATAGTCACAATAAATTAGTATGTCACATATGCACTTATTTAATAAGTCAATAATGACTGTACGAAAGTGCGAGAACGGGTTGCTTAGTCAAACACATGATAACCTCCCCTCCCCCTCCCCCACCATTCCCCCTCCCCTCCAACACCCCAACCCCCACCACCATGCACCAACCCCACCTCCCTCCCCCTGCACCACCCCCACCCCCACCCAACACAGCTGACCATAACGAGCGGCCGTCGGTAAAGCCAGGTTGTGAAGCTTTTATTAAACAATGTTTTTCAAGATGTACACGAGTAGTTATGGCGATTATTGGTTTAGGAAATTTTCCTACAATAGACATTAGGGTATGTGGGGTTTTCTATTTGCTTTCTCGACTGCAATGCGTACGTCGCCAATGTACATGTGGCAGACGCTTCACGAAGCTGTCGGAACCAGCAGGGAAAATACGAGAGCAACCGTACAGGGCCTGGGAGCAAGGTCGAGTTTGAGGTCTTGAGGGTCTCTTCTCAGACTAGCCTCATCTGGTCCTGGTCCACGTTGATCGTTGGAATCTCCTCAATGGTTGAAACACTTTAAGGGACTCCTAGGGTCCTCATCACATTTATAGTTTAGTAAATTAGGCAACTCGGTGTTGGAGACACCTGAAGCTGAAGGCTTAAGTAAATAATCAGTAATGATTATTTACTCAAGCTTGATTATTTACTCAAGCCTCAAGCCAGGCCTGAACCACTTCTGATTACTGGCTTGGCAGTATTCAGAAGTGGTTCAACGGAAACACAGCATAAAGCTTAACAGTAGTTTATTTCCTAACTTATCACTAATACAAAGGGTGCTTGATTTACTTTAGATTGGCGTCAGAAAGGCTAAGGTTGCATTAGCAAGACTCTTGACGTTTGGCTAATCGATTCGGATCCACTCGTGGAGAAACACCTAACTGAACACAATTGACAGCCAATCATTAACACGATAAACCTAACTGCCGGTGTGCAAAGGGATATCAAGAGTTCCAACCAGATACTCGGGTAATGATGATGTGCAATAAATCACAAATACACTGTCAATGGGACAGGCAATAACATGCACAATAATAATATCACACAATAACTAAATGTGTGGTGTATGTGAAGCTCACATTCACAGACGAGTGTAATGTCGTGATACCACACAGATAAACACGCATACACCGTCGGGTGTCTTCACCTATACCTGTGTCGGGTATAAGAAGGTGAGAACTGTGGTTGCTTCCTCAGATCAACACAGACAGACACAATAAAACAATGACAAGATCTTGTACTTACAGGTAGGCTACCTCTCTTATTCACTCACTCACTCACTCAGGCACATTTATGCAAGAACTCCTAGGTGGCCTGACAGCTGGTTTCTGCAACAGGCTTTCCCACAAACCGTACTTGACATGGGGGGTACTCGCAGGAGGGCGCGCTGTATGTTAACAGACACACGCACACACACTTGATGGCACTGGCGGTGAGTAAGGTGGTGACGTCACGTAGTACCGTGAGGCAGGGCGGCTGGCAGCTCGAGGCTAGGCTAGCTACACGCTCTAGAACGAGTGGCATTTGGCGGCTGATTATGATACCATGCAGGTACACTGTGGTAAAAGTCACACACAGATTACTAAGGCAGCGGCACTCCTTAGGTCACTGACAATGATCTCAATTTGTCACCAGGGGTTACCTGATACCAGTCTGTTTCACTCTGGTGATTTTTCATTAGGCTTCTAAACAATATAGTCACGATCGCGATTCCGGGCGAACGTTGGTATATCGAAAAGTCGCTGAATTTAACTTGACAGTGAGGAATAGACGGTGTTCAGTCTATTGGCGGACAGACAGAACAGGACACGTCCTCTGTGTACGGGCTTCCTCACGTGAATGCTCTTGCCAGTGGCTGTAGGGCATCTCGTGGGACACACACAAGGGATTACAATTGACCAATGGCATTGCAGCAAAAAAGCAGGAACCAATCATATTGATCGTTCCCTGATCAGTAGCAGAGATGACGTCATGAGCACGTCGCGACCACGTCATAGTTGTTATTCTCCATCGCGCAGGTTGAGGCTGACCCCAGAGGTCAGTCTGTCACCTCGCTGGCGTCCCCTCTCCCTATCACGCTTCGCCCTCCTGTGTACTCACTGACTCTTGTGGCAAGTATGCTTAACTTCCATGTATCTACTTCCTGCCTGGACATACGGCGGCCTCCGTATTATAAACGTATTCCTGGTTAAGTGGGCATCCTGGAGATACCCAACATGACAGTTTACTATCCAGGGTTATCAGAGATAGGGCTTGTACACGACAATGGTGCACTGTGCACTGCAATGAGCCATTCAAGTCAGCTGTGGGAGAATCTTGAGAGACCATACTCTCACAGTGGTAATTGGATGATAAATCGACGCAGGTGATCTATCTTCCTTCTTCAAACTCGGGACCACATTAGCATCCCTCCATGTCTCTGGCGCTCAACGCGACTTGTGTTGTATTATATATGCCAAACAAGAGCTCACTGAGCTCTTCTTTACAGACTGTAAGAGCACTTGCAAATAATTCGTCTGGCCCTCGGCACTTGTTGGGCTTGAATTTGTTTGTATTTGTTTAACAACCAGGTCCTTCCCGGTAATAACTCAACTAGTTAGTTACCAAGTCTTCTGCACCACCTCCGTCCACTTGTTCAGCCGTAGGCACAAGATCAAGTTCTTCTCCGGTAAATGCATAGGCAAAATGTCTGCTCAAAACCACTCCATTTCTGAGTCATTATCCCGCCCTGTCTCAGGTGACAGTGATCCAGTCTTCTCACTATCCTCTGGTGGATATATCTCAGGGAGTATATCCCTGGATATATTCCCTCAGATATATCCTTGTGTTGGATATATCTGAGGGGAACACTCAAGATTGCTGTCCCTACTGTACGTATGTTATATTTTCTTAAGTTTTTAATTTTTTTAAGTATTTCTTGCTACTTTTACAAATTGTTCTAAATAGTTTTGCTACAACCTTGATTTTCAATCCTTCACAGTCCTGACTCCCGCTCCCTCACAGCCCTGACCCCCGCTCCCTCACAGTCCTGACTCCCGCTCCCTCACAGCCCTGACCCCCGCTCCCTCACAGTCCTGACTCCCGCTCCCTCACAGCCCTGACCCCCGCTCCCTCACAGCCCTGACCCCCGCTCCCTCACAGTCCTGACTCCCGCTCCCTCACAGTCCTGACTCCCGCTCCCTCACAGCCCTGACCCCCGCTCCCTCACAGTCCTGACCCCCGCTCCCTCACAGTCCTGACCCCCGCTCCCTCACAGTCCTGACCCCCGCTCCCTCACAGTCCTGACCCCCGCTCCCTCACAGTCCTGACCCCCGCTCCCTCACAGCCCTGACCCCCGCTCCCTCACAGTCCTGACCCCCGCTCCCTCACAGTCCTGACCCCCGCTCCCTCACAGCCCTGGCCCCTGCTCCCTCACAGCCCTGACTCCTGCTCCCTCACAGCCCTGGACCCTGCTCCCTCACAGCCCTGACTCCTGCTCCCTCACAGTCCTGACCCCCGCTCCCTCACAGCTTTGACCCCCGCTCCCTCACAGCCCTGACTGTGAGGGAGCGGGGGTAAGGAGACAGGGCCAGGGGCCCGCCACAGTGAGGAAGGCACCCGTCGGGGACACCCATCCGTCGGCGGCTGTGATAACATCATTTCAATAGACGATAGAGAAGCGTCATCACGCGATACAAGCGCCTGGTATACCACACGTTAATGGGTACACCATGGCTGGAAGACTGCGGCTTGTCACAAGGGAAGGGAGAGAGCAATATGAGACGGAGGAAGAGAAGGAGGGAGGTGTTACGTATTCCTAGTTATGGATGCTCACAATATTTCATGCAAGATAAATTGTGGAATATAATTTGTTTATATATAAATGCTATATTCACCTGTTTAATACCTGTCTATGTCAGGTCAGCTTCTGGACCAGGCAAATGGTCGTGGTCACTTGTTGAGTTGCCAGATGTCACCTCTTATATCATTCATACTTTTATAATTTGCCTTTAATAAACTTGTTGTACTCTTATTAATGTGAACTGCATGTTGCCGTATATATTTAGTTTTAATTTATGTCTGTGTTAGAACGATTACATTTCTCATTTATTTATTTATTTGGGTTATAAAAGTACTCGTTTGGCATCCCCTTTGTCTAGGGTAAGGGGGGGGGGGTTATGGGGTGTGGCTCAGGAGGTGGTCAGTGGCCAGCAGACCTCCGTCAGGAGGTGGTCAGTGGCCAGCAGACCTCCGTCTGGAGGTGGTCAATGGCCAGCAGACCTCCGTCTGGAGATGGTCAGTGGCCAGCAGACCTCCGTCTGGAGGTGGTCAATGGCCAGCAGACCTCCGTCAGGAGGTGGTCAGTGGCCAGCAGACCTCCGTCTGGAGGTGGTCAGTGGCCAGCAGACCTCCGTCAGGAGGTGGTCAGTGGCCAGCAGACCTCCGTCAGGAGGTGGTCAGTGGCCAGCAGACCTCCGTCTGGAGGTGGTCAGTGGCCAGCAGACCTCCGTCTGGAGGTGGTCAGTGGCCAGCAGACCTCCGTCAGGAGGTGGTCAGTGGCCAGCAGACCTCCGTCAGGAGGTGGTCAGTGGCCAGCAGACCTCCGTCAGGAGATGGTCAGTGGCCAGCAGACCTCCGTCTGGAGGTGGTCAGTGGCCAGCAGACCTCCGTCTGGAGCTGGTCAGTGGCCAGCAGACCTCCGTCTGGAGCTGGTCAGTGGCCAGCAGACCTCCGTCTGGAGCTGGTCAGTGGCCAGCAGACCTCCGTCTGGAGCTGGTCAGTGGCCAGCAGACCTCCGTCTGAGATACATTGGTTCATGATGAGTCTGTTTATTTGTTCCGTAGGGTAGATTAATTATTATGAGGAGACTTTTTCCACATAAATCAAGCCATATTATTCTCTAAGTGATATTGAAGTGAATACTTATTTGTTATATTGAAAACGTGCATATATCTTGAATTATAGTTATATTATATATATTTTATATGTGCATGTTTATTTATCCTGATCTTGTGATATTATTCAGTTTGTACCTGCTTAAGGGGCACTCTGGTGGATGACTTAAAGACAGGCTAGTCTTTATCACTGTCCATTGCTGTACGAGCTGTGGGTACAGGCGTAGGGTACAGGAGGGAAGGGAGGCAAGGGAGCAAGTTTATATGAAACCAATAAATGCAGTA
>WNGS01165339.1:1637011-1651332 GCA_020271785.1 Procambarus virginalis
ACTGAAATGAAGCAAAATATCCAAAGCAAACTATAAAAAATACAAAAAAGTGAATCAGGACTTTTCACGCTATTCGTTAACAAAGCAACTGCTGCAATTTTATATTACTACCAAGTTTCACATTTGAACATTTTGATGCAAACGTGATGTCAATTAAAAAAAAAGAATGTTTTTTTCCTTTTCAAAATGCGAATGGGTTGCAGCCTTTCGGAAAGGGGGGAGTGGGGGGAGTGGGGGAGTGGGGGAGTGGGGGGATTGGGGTGATAGCGGAAGTGGACGTGGAGAAGGGGCGTGTAAGAGGGCTTGGGCGGCATAAGGATTGATTGGATAGGGAAGAAAAGGGGGATAGAAATAGACGGATGCAGGAAATTGGGAAGGGGGGAGAGAAGGGTTTAAGTAATTATCAGGAGAAAGCCATTACCACTATACAGAAGCGGGGAGGGAAGGAGAGGAATGGGATAGCAGGAGAAACAAGGTGAGTAAAGAGTAACTAAAGAGGACGGTTAAAGGGTGTGTGTGTGAAGGAGAAGGTGATGAAACAACAGGCATAAGGAGCTCTAAACTACCACAACCACCTGCATTACAACTCCAGAACAACATGTAATAACTGAGTCACGCGTCACGGTAAATCATGGCAATACTGCTTAGGAAATAACTACCAATGTGTCGGTGGCAAATGGAGTAAATTGAGTCGTACTGCTCCTTTAAGCCGGGCTCATTTGATTGATGGTCTTTCGGAGCCCGCCTCACCAATACTGATCAACCACCATGTTTCCTAATGAGCATATTATAATGTTCTTAAGACAAATAGATGTTCAGTTGAACACACACAGGTGGTTGTGAGAAAAATAACTTGTATATAGGATTATTCTTCATCGGCGCCCCTTCTGGTAGGCAGAATTGTTCATTCACGGGTTTTTTCCGCTATTGGCAGTGCTTCAGTTGGCACTCGTATGTTCCTGAGTAGTTCAAGTTCTTTAAGTTATGTTCTTAATTAGAAGTTAAGCTTATACGTACATTTGATGCTGCGTGTGGTTTGTGTGTGTGCGTGTGTGTACTCACCTAATTATGCTTGCGAGGGTTGAGCTTTGGCTCTTTGGTCCCGCCTCTCAACTGTCAATCAACTGGTGTACAGATTCCTGAGCCTACTGGGCTCTTTCATATCTACATTTGAAACTGTGTATGGAGTCAGCCTCCACCACATCACTTCCTAGTGCATTCCATTTATTAACTACTCTGACACTGAAAAAAACTTTCTAACGTCTCTGTGGCTCATCTGGGTACTAAGTTTCTACCTGTGTCCCCTTGTTCGTGTCCCACCCGTGCTGAAGAGTTTGTCTTTGTCCACCCTGTCAATTCCCCTGAGAATTTTTGCAGGTGGTTATCATGTCTTCCCTTACTCGTCTGTTTTCCAGGGATTTGAGGTTCAGCTCCTTTAGCCTTTCCGTGTAGCTCATTCCTCTCAGTTACGGGACGAGCCTGGTGGCATACCGCTGAATCTTCTCTAGCTTTGTCTTGTGTTTAACTAGGTATGGACTCCAGGCTGGACTGCAGGCTGTGTGTGTGTGTGTGTGTGTGTGTGTGTGTGTGTGTGTGTGTGTGTGTGTGTGTGTGTGTGTGTGTGTGTGTGTGTGGTGTGTGTGTGTGTGTGTGTGTGTGTGTGTGTGTGTGTGTGTGTGTGTGTGTGTGTGTGTGTGTGGTGTGTGTGTGTGTGTGTGTGTGTGTGTGTGTGTGTGTGTGTGTGTGTGTGCGTGTGTGTGTGTGTGTGTGTGTGCGTGCTTGTGCGTGTGTGTAAATGTTTAAGTGCGAACATGCAAGTGTACCTTGGAGAGCAATATTGGCTGAAGGGAAAGAGAGGGAAGGGATAGCTTTCATGCTGCCACAAGGGGGCCAGACCTCCACACCCTTCTGCCGCCCTGACGATATTTTGATGTCTCTTCCTTTCACAGCAAACAGAGCGACAAGTTGGTCAAAATATATTTTACAGAACACTTGCAATAGGCTGTGTCACTGAGTCCTACCTTGCGGCACCTCCTCAACTACCACCCTGTTATTTTGTTATATGTTCAGTTATATATATAACTGAAAACTCACACCCCAGAAGTGCCGGCGGGGAAGTGGTTCATATAGCCTCGGCTATCACTTCCTTATGTCCGGTCGTGATGGTCAAGTGGTTTAAGGCGTCCCTGTACATACCAGTTGCGTTGCTCCTGGGAGTATGGGTTCGAGTCACTTCTGGGGTGTGAGTTTTCAGTTGTATCTAGTCCTGGGGACCATTCAGGCATGTTTGCATATATATATATATATATATATATATATATATATATATATATATATATATATACACATATTTGGTGTATACTGGCAGCAGGTTTTCTTTTAAACATGTCTCATTAAATATGACTGCATATTCTGTATTTACTATCTTCTGATTTAGGGCTTCTATCCCTCTAACTATTTTCTTAGCATCAGGGCTTAGCTGAAATAGGAGTTCTCCAAAACTCATTTTCGTAATTTCCGGGTGAAGAAAAGAGGTAAATTACTATAGAATGTAATTTATTATGTATGGGGGCACCCTATGTCACTTATTTATACAATATGCACAACGTTTCGAACCTCCATGGTTCATTCTCAAGTGAATGAATTTTACAATGTGATTGATTTTATACCCACACTGGGTCAGGTGATAAGATAATAAATGTGAAAACAAAGGGGGATACAAAGGGGATATAAGTGGGGTCACACATATGAACATAAGAATATAGGTAACCGCAGAAGGGCTGTTGGCCCATACGAGGCAGCTGGTATCTACATACAAAGATTAATCCAGTGTAATTGGCCTGTTATGTTGAACATTGTCTTCTGTGTTGGCATCGTTATGTTCTGGTCTTGTCCTTACTCTCATTGTGGGTAGGGTAAACAGTTCCGTGATTTGGGTGTTCATGGTAGGTTGTTCTAATCTTATGTGGATTGCTTCAAGAATTTGTAATCTTCTTGCATCTTGTGTTTTGTCTATTATGCATGTATTTTTGTTCAACATTTCTCTTGTTAGGGTGATGTCATGGGCTTGTCTCATGTGGTTCCTAGGGGCACCGGATTGAAGATGGCATGTCAAACGCCTCGTCAGCTTGGTCGACGTCATACCTATGTACTTAGATTGAAGGTTACATCTTTCGTGGGGTATAAACAGAAATTCCTCACCCCCTGAAGGATTCGAATCCAGACAGCCAGGGCTCCATGCACCTTGGCATGTCTTTTCACCACTAGAACACATTGCCTGTTCAAAAGAAGTCGTCTGACCTTAACCCAATTTCCGACAGCTATCGGTGACCATTTTGGGCACAGATATTTCATCAAATCACTTCATCATGCTGAGGTGGCATGTGTATGTAATATATACATACACATGCCACCTACATATACATATACATGTGTATATATACATACACATGTGTATATATATACATACACATGCCACCTCAGCATGATGAAGTGATTTGATGAAATATCTGTGCCCAAAATGGTCACCGATAGCTGTCGGAAATTGGGTTAAGGGTCAGACGACTTCTTTTGAACAGGCAATGTGTTCTAGTGGTGAAAAGACATGCCAAGGTGCATGGAGCCCTGGCTGTCTGGATTCGAATCCTTATATGGTATGGCAGGTGGGGGGCAGCTGGTGGGTATGGGTTACAGGTGTACCAGGTGGGGGGCAGCTGGTGGGTACGGTGGACAGGTGGACCAGGTGGGGGCAGCTGGTGGGTACGGGTTACAGCTGGACCAGGTGGGGGGCAGCTGGTGGGTACGGGTTACAGGTGGACCAGGTGGGGGGCAGCTGGTGGGTACGGGTTACAGCTGGACCAGGTGGGGGCAGCTGGTGGGTACGGGTTACAGGTGGACCAGGTGGGGGGCAGCTGCTGTGCAGAAATACGAGGGTCCGCTGGTCTATCCACTTCAAAAGAATGTTGGTCCGTGGATCAAGCAAGCCAGGAAAGTTGTGTTAACTTATTTTCTGTTCAGGACACCAGCTGCAGTCATTCATTATCAACACGCGTCCAAACTTAAGAAAAGGCATTAAAGGTAGTTCGTGTATACGGTCGTCTTGCCTTCATGGGTTCTTATACACTATACACATCCCACGCCCCCCCCAATCTCGCCCCTCCCTCCTGAATAACCTCCTTCCTCCCATCCTCCTCCCACGTTTGGAAGACCTTGGGAAAATATGTTAGCTTCAAAGGTAAAATAAAGTTTCAAGAATTTCCCAGAAATATTAATCGATTTTAGAGGAATATCTTTCTCTTTCATTCGCTATCGTGATTGGATTTGTAAATTCAAGTGGAAACGCGTAGTTTCCTAATGTTTTACAATTAAGGGAATATTTCGTGATGGTTTCAAAACAGTGTTGATGAGTGTGCACGCATGCGCATGTGAGTATTGGTCTTTGTGGGCCTGTGTGTACGTTACATGTAAGCATGTACAAGAGAATATATGAACGTATGGTGCTTGTGTGTCTGTATGATTTCAATGTGACAAAAAATATAATGAAATGTTAAGTGTTTGATACAGAAATCGTATGTGAGATGTAAGTTTAAGACCCAACGTCTACTCTACACTTTTATCCCCCCCTTCCCCCCCCCCCCTCCGGGACACCAGTATTCTGCCACCACTACACTAGAACACCACCACAACACCACCACTACACTAGAACACCACCACAACACCATCACCACACTAGAACACCACCACAACACCATCACCACACTAGAACACCACAAACCCCACAACACTAAGACACAATCACCACACCACCACCACCACCACACTAAGACACCATCACACACCACCACCCACACAATGGAACACCACAACCCCCCCACCACCACCACACTGGGACACCACCACACTCGACCCCCCTCCCTCCTCCCTCTGTAACAACAGTACCACACCACCACAACATTGGAGACTTCAACACCGCACTCAATATATACATATAAATCTTTAAAGACAATATTGTTTCAACAAATGCATACAGTGTCCGCGTGCTCGCTAGCTGTAGTGCATGATAGTGCTAAGTTCCTGATGGTGCACTTTCCCATCTCATAGTTGTAGGAGAGGCCGGCCTGATAGTGTTGTCATGTTCTGACGTTTTGATTTTTTTGATTTAGGGAGTGTGTTCTTTGTAAATGAAACCGTAGGACGTCATCTGTTGCATGTGGTGCTACTGGCAGTTTTCATTTAGGAAACTACCGCAGGTGTCGTGGCAGCTGTGGACTTTTGACACAATGGACAAGTTACACGCCAATTTCTCGACCTTCTGCATTGTTTCATTTTTTCTATTATTTTCCATACAGCTTTCTTGCTACGTTTAGAAAATGTTTATATAAATGTCAAAACATATTAATGCATATGTAAAGAGGAGAACTGCATGTACTTTATTGGCTATTGAAGGCTTTTGTCCGGCCTCATGCCGTGGTAAGGAAGGTTGGGAGCAGTATCACGTAACGGAGGTAACCCTCCCCATCCTCCCTGCTGAAACATGGATGTTATATCGTCACAGTATACCGTATTCACCACTGTGGTCGACACTCTCGGCCTCCGTACACTTAGGAACAAGAAATATCGTCGGTAAAGGCAAGTCCAGGATCTAACACCCCCGAACAACCAAGACCGGGGTGCCAAAAGTACAGTTAGATAATACAGTCTTCATCACACGCCGACCACTTTACAATCTCCAGGAAAACGTTTGTGTTGGACTTACGGGATCAGCCTTGCTGTTACTACTATGGGGAGGCCTTCGGGTTTGGAAGACCGACCAGGCACTCCACAGAGATGGCAGGGCACACGCCAACCAACGACTTCCGAAATCGACAAGATACCTGGTTGATGGGGTTCTGGGAGTTCTTCTACTCCCCAAGCCCGGCCCGAGGCCAAGCTTGACTTGTGAGAGTTTGGTCCACTAGGCTGTTGCTTGGAGCGGCCCGCAGGCCCATATACCCACCACAGCTCGGTTGGATACCAAGAGATTATAAACAGGTAAAATCAAATGGGCGAAGCATTACAGGTGTGCTTCGATCAGAAGAGTGAACTGCTCCTCAGTTAAAAATAACTTTGTACATGGCTTGTTATCCACTTCTTATCTTGTGTAGCAGGAAGAACTTATATGGGATCTCTAAACTTAAATGCACTCTTTCGTTTCGCCACATTAGAGAACAGGCGAAGTTATGTGGCTATGGGGTCAAGCATGTAGGATTGTATAGCTTGTTAAAACACCCAAATATTTACGTAGCATATGTTTCCGTGCGGATTTCCTTTCTGGCAAAAGGAATTTGAATATTCCGAATCGAATTATTGGAGAATTATCCCGACTGTCTTGGGAGAGGTAATCCCCTGCACGTGGCGACCTCTGGTGGAAGCCCGTTAATTACGACTCTACGACATAACGAATGAGTTAATTACAGAAAGCAAGGTGTAGTTTTCTCTGTATTTATGTGTGTATGGGTGAGTGTGTGTGTGTGAGGGGGAATCAATGTCTGAGTGCATCTATGTGTCCGTGCGTATGTATTAAGCCTGTGAATGCGTATGTATGGATGTGTGTGTGTGTGTGCAATCATCAAATTACCTAAGTGACGTTACCAAGGCAACCAGAGGATCCAAGTGAGACGTTAATTTGGGCAGTTGAATCATTTAGTGAGTCAGTAGTGTTGCAGACGCCAGCCAGAAGCAACAGCAGACTCCAGCAACGCCAGAACCGATGACAGTGAGGTAACTCATCTTGTATTTGGGATAACAATCTCACAAGGTCCGTGAGTACTTAGGTGAGAGGTCAGAAAGCATTACATTTGGATTCAAATATAGATATTTTATTCGCATATAATTTATGGAAATCATTTCAGTTGTAGCTGGAATGAGCAGCTGTACAGGCGGAGGAAAACTTTCAGCTTCCAATTAGAGCGATGAGACTTATATTGACAACACATGAAGCATAAAATGCGAATGATGGGAACAAAATTCTAAGGATTATTAACGTAAACCCATTATACCACGAAGATAAAGGAATATGGGATGAAAGACAAAAAATAAGTTAAATTCGTATGGATATCAGGGAGAATGAGTCTCTCCCGGCATATTTCTCCTAATTTGTAAGGTGGTGAGTTTGTGAGTAAATAATGGGGATGATAGAAATATTATTTGTTTGACTACTTGGCCTGCCACACACTCAAATTTCACTGTGTAAATCGTCAAGATGATAAGGAAGGATAATTAACTACATTCCTAATGAAGGAGTGGCCTGATTGATTCCCTGTGTTGAGTATTTGTGAGTCTAATGAGTGTTGTATGAGGGCCCGTGTCATTATATATATGGTGTTGATATTATAGCCTCGTAATGTACGTGAGGAAAAGTTGTATTGTGACCTTATTAATAACGACGTATTATTTTCACTGCTGCGACGATGGGTGTGAGCGAGTTTGGGATCAGTTCAAAGATATCACTGAATTGAAATGATTGCGTATGTTGTGTATGTGTGGATGTGCATGTTCTGTATGTGAGGATGTAGATGTTTTAAATGTGTGTGGATGTGTATGTTTTGTATGTGTGGGTGTGGGTGTGTATGTTATATATGTGGGGTGTGGATGTGTATGTTTTGTATGTGTGGGTGTGGATGTGTATGTTTTGTATGTGTGGGTGTGGATGTGTTTTTTGTATGTGTGGGTGTGGATGTGTATGTTTTGTATGTGTGGGTGTGGATGTGTTTGTTTGTATGTGTGGGTGTGGATGTGTATGTTTTGTATGTGTGGGTGTGGATGTGTATGTTTGGGATGTGTGGATGAGCTTGTTTAGCATGTGAGGATATGCATGTTCTATGTACGTGTGTGTATGTGTTGTCACACAATGTATGCAGATTAAGAATCAATGTATATATATGCTGAAGCTAAGATTCATTCCTGGACCCCACCTCTTAATTAACAATTAATCCAGTGGTTAAAGGTATCATTTGCCGTCAACTCTAAGAATAACGGCGGCCTTCCCACATATCCTCTGTGGTTGGTTGATGTTGGTTCACACATTCGTTAGCTGCGTGAAGGAACATTTAGTTTAACCTTTTACATTTTTGTATCCGCCTCAACTTTTTCACTTATTTATAAGACTCACATTTTCGTAGACAAATAAGTATGCAAACAATTTTAATAGCACAAATTAAATAACGACGAAGATACAAATAGTGGTTTTAATATTAAAATAATTAAAATAATAAAATAATATTGATGACAATTATGATGAAAATAATAATAATGAGAAAATCACTGGAGTAAGATGATGACCAAAACCCCATTCTGTGCCACATAAAATAATAATAATACTAATAATAATAATAATAATAATAATAATAATAATAATAATAATAATAATAATATAATAATAATTATAATAATAATTACAATGAGAGAAATAATGTACAATGAGAGTAATAATGTACAACTTAATAATAATAAGCAAACAAATAAAACTCCAAATAAGGAGAACATCTGTATTAAATTTTCCCAACCCCATAAAATTCCTTCAAACTGTCAAAATATGGGAATTACATCTTTATCTTCGGGCTTTCCTACGCCTGATTTCATTTCCGATCTTGGCAGGGAAACGCAATCAGTGGGTCCCTTGAGCTGGGGGCGGGTAAACACAATATGGCTGGGTGGTGGTTGTGGATACTAGTGGTGGTTGTGGAGGTGCAGGTAGTGGTGATGGTTGGTGGTGATGATGGTGTTGACTAATGTCGAGTGGTGGTGTTGATAGGTGTGATATGGTGGTGTTATTGTCGATAGATGAAGTAGTGGTGGTGGTGTTGATAGGAGAAAATCTCTAACCCAAGCCATTTACATCTTGTTAAGAAGCCTCTGGTGATGGTCTGGTTGTGGGAACACAACCAACCCATCACCAGAGACATCTTAACAAGCAACACTGAAATAATCGACAGGTATAACGACAACAGAAGACTGGACATCAGCGAGGCCCTACACATCAAAAAGTCAAGACCAGCAATCAATGCAACCAGTTAACACATAATTACATCCTACCGACCGCAAGACCCCGAGTTATTAATGCACAATTAATATTCTACTCACTTAATTCAAGGCACCGTATGGGCCAATAAGCCCTCTGCAGTTACTTCCATTCTCATGTACCGACCTCACCCAATACCCACCTCATCCAAAACGAATAAAAAGCAAGAGTTATGTCAAATGTTTCATACACAGTGTATCAAGTAAATCATAAGTGTAGTGTTAAGTATGAACAAGTCTTTGAGAATGTAAGAAGCCCTTACGAAACACTTCTACGCGTCAGACCATTAATAAAAATGAATTTTAGAGAACTGATATTTCCATTACCACCGACAGTGAAGAAAAATATAAGAAATAATGAGAAAATTAATGTTACAATTATTAATCTTACCTTTCGGTCATATTCAACAACATATGTTTACAAGAATCACTGCTTCCAAAATATACTAATATTATATATATATATATATATATATATATATATATATATATATATATATAATATATTATATATATACATATATATATATATATATATATATATATATATATATATATATATATATATATTGGTAGCAGTCTTTCCTGTAAATCGTTAGTTGTATCTTCTGATTTTTGTCTGAATTTACTATAAAACCAAAAAAACGGCCAGCCTACTCATGAGAAACTCTCCAGACACGGAGCAGAACGCCTTAAAAGAGACAAACGTCGTCTATGCCTTCAAATGCCCTCTTGGGGACTGTAAGCCTCAAAAAACTCAGTATATAGGCAATTGGCCCATATTTCTTGATGCTTCTATATTGGAGCGGAGTCTTGAAGTGGGTAGAATATAGTTGTGCATTAATTGGCTGTTGATTGCTGGTGTTGACTTCTTGATGTGTAGTGCCTCGCAGATGTCAAGCCGCCTGCTGTCGCTGTATCTATCAATGATTTCTGTGTTGTTTGCTAAGATTTCTCTGGTGATGGTTTGGTTGTGGGAAGAGATTATATGTTCCTTGATAGAGCCCTGTTGCTTATATATATATATATATATATATATATATATATATATATATATATATATATATATATATATATATATATATATATATATATATATATATATATATATATGCGCAACTTGCCTAAACGCGCAAGTGAAATTATACAACTTTAGAACACTTTCCCACCAGGAGACTCAAACCCTAGCTAGCACAGAAGCCTCAGAGCAACTGGCATAACAGGTACGCCTTTAACCTTTACGTTAAGTATAAAACTTGGGCCGAAGGCGTTCCTTTAAGCATGTTTAGTTAAATATGACCGCATTGCTAGCGGTGTTGATCTTATAGTATAAGCTTTCTGTGCTTCTATTTTCTTACTCTCGGAATAAGAAGAGCAATAAAGTTACAGAAATTGATTGCAAAGAAACTAATGATTATTGAAAGATATTTTTTCTGTAACGTTTCGTTCCACTCTGGAACATCTTCAGGTAAGGAATGAATAAACAAGATGCAAAGTTATCTTAAATACACATGTGAAAGACGTAAAGTTGTGTGTAGTGGGGGGGTGGGGGTTAAGGTGAAGCGATCATATATAAATGGAGAAATAGGTGAATAGTCAGGAAGGAATCCAATCAAACAATGGGTAAGGCGGTGGGTCTGGATACGTCAATAGAGATCGCGTTGTCTGGTGTCGCATAACCAGGTCAGGATGTGATTGTAGACAAGGTATCGAAGTCGTTACTCTGTATATCATTATATGACGAGTCTCGTTTTATATTTTTGGACCTTTTCAAATTTGTCCTTGTGCTTTATCAGACGAGGGTTCCATGCCAGGGATGCATACTGAAGTGTGGGTCTCACGTATGCTATGTATAGAGCCCGGAAAGTCTAGTGTCCAGGTTTCTGAGGGATAGATTGGCGGCGTTGGACAGTATGCATATGCTATTGTTGTTATTCTGCCAATGTGGGTTTCTGGCATCGGATTTCGGGTTATGTCTACTCCCAGATCTTTCTTCTGTTTTGATTTAAGAATCTGTCTTCCCTTCATCCTATTCTGCTGTACTGGCCTTAACATTCTTGTTTTAGTTTTCACAATTGCGCATCTGGTTGAGTTAAATTCTAGGAGCCATTTATTGGATCACTTCTGGAGTGTGTCCAAATTCGTTTGCAATGCATCACAGTCTCTCTCTGACCTGACTCTTCTCATTAGTTTTGCATCATCTGCAAACATTGATATGATGGACCCAATTTCCTCTGTCAGATCGTTGACATATGTGTGTGTGTGTGTGTGTGTGTACTCACCTAGTTGTACTCACCTAGTTGTGCTTGCGGGGATTGAGCTCTGGCTCTTTGGTCCCGCCTCTCAACCGTCAATCAACAGGTGTTCAGGTTCCTGAGCCTATTGGGCTCTATCATATCTACACTTGAAACTGTGTATGGAGTCAGCCTCCACCACATCACTTCCTAATGCATTCCATGTGTGTGTGTGTGTGTGTGTGTGTGTGTGTGTGTGTGTGTGTGTGTGTGTGTGTGTGTGTGTGTGGTGTGTGGTGTGTGTGTGTGTGTGTGTGTGTTTGTGTGTGTTGATAATGTATTACATTTTCGTTATATATTATACAAATGATGTGTATCAGAGCATTTGTCATAATAACGTGGATCGAAAACTGTCAAAGAGGAAATATTTGTTTTTCGAATGAGTGCATTTGATGAAACCAGCGCGAGCGGCAATTTGAGAGATTCAACAATCCAGTGCAATAAATGTTAATTCCCGCATTTGGTTGCAAATCGGAATAATAGAGCCACGATGAGCTCTTACTGTGTTATAGATGGAAGTTGTGGATGTACAGGGAGGTATCCACCCCCCACAATACACAGGAAAGAGACATGAAGGACAATACTGACTGAAACGAGACCAACGAACCATAAGATTGAGTTAAAAACATGCTATGAGAGCAAGAAGACCGCTAACTTCCTCGTGAAGGAATCTCCAGACAGCAAACAAAACGCCTTGAATGGGACGAGTGTCGTTCATGACTGGGAAGTTGAGGCGCTGCACATCAAACAACCACAACCGGCTAGTAACAGCCGGCTAGCAACAGCCAGTTAGCAACAGCCGGCTAGTAACAGCCAGTTAGCAACAGCCGGCTAGTAACAGCCAGTTAGCAACAGCCGGTTAGTAACAGCCAGTTAGTAACAGCCGGCTAGTAACAGCCGGCTAGCAACAGCCAGTTAGCAACAGCCGGCTAGTAACAGCCAGTTAGCAACAGCCGGCTAGTAACAGCCAGTTAGCAACAGCCGGCTAGTAACAGCCAGTTAGCAACAGCCGGCTAGTAACAGCCAGTTAGTAACAGCCGGCTAGTAACAGCCAGTTAGTAACAGCCGGCTAGCAACAGCCAGTTAGCAACAGCCGGCTAGCAACAGCCAGTTAGCAACAGCCGGCTAGCAATAGCCAGTTAGCAACAGCCGGCTAGCAATAGCCAGTTAGCAACAGCCGGCTAGTAACAGCCAGTTAGCAACAGGTAACATTCAGCCATTCTCGAGACCAAGATGGAACATCCAACGTACTGCCCCAGTCATCATTGAAACAGGAGATTGGTAGGCTGCAGTAGGCTTCTTGGCCCACTGCAGCCCACTTGGTTATACATTCGGCTGTTCCAGCCAAATTGTCTTCTCACTTATACTCTGCCTCTGAAAATGTTGATAGTGTCAACGAGATGCATTTCATACCGTCAAGCTAAGAAATGCATCTACGTCATACAAATGTAAATATGAACTCTGAAAGCCTAATTTTCTAACTTGTTTCTCAATTGAAGAAAAACACTAGAAATATAAAGAAGTTTCGTACTGAGGTCATTGATCTCGCCCTTTCTCTCACAATCAAAGAAGCCTTACCCCGTAACCGGCAATCCTGGCGGTCGCCCAGACGGGATCACAGTGAACTCCTGGAAGAACACGTGTGGGACTACACGTGTGTATCAACACCTGGCCAACGCCTACACTGACTTCAGTGTTGCAGCACTGGGTGGTGCTTTCAGGGAATCACCCAACGTTTTAGCAAGTATAGAGCACTTGATCATCATCGCAAATTTCACCTCCATAGCCTCGGAGACGCTCGGAGCCTGGGGTGAAAGTGCCGCTGGTCTTTTGAAGGATTTGGGTTCTATGCTGATTGAAAAAAGAAGAGACCCTAGATCCAACAGCTTCTTCGTCCAGCGCCTCAGCGTGCCGGTACAGAGGGGAAACGCGCACTGCATCCATGGTTCCTGCCCGCCATCTGAGGAGCTGGAGGAATTCGACGGCCTGTGACAATTAACTTTGCAACTTTATGTAACGAATACTGTGACCTAATTTGTGTAATAATATTTAAAATACGATAAAATAATTACAGATATGAAGGGGTGGTAGGATACGACAATATGTAAGTGACATGAAAGAAACATTGTGAAATGTTTAAGAAAACAATAATAAGCGAACGCTGAGATCTAGAGATAAAACCAATTGAATCGCAGGAAAGTGAGACGATACACCTTGAGAGAAGAGCACGTAAGAATTTTAATGAACTAAACGAGAAGATAAAACAAGCCAACTCCATCCGCCAGTTTCAACCACAAATATGACTGAAGGATCATAAGCCGATAATCTTACCATTAGACGACTGACAGGTAGATAAATGAGGTCCGGAAGCTGGAGCTTAATATAAATAGGTAAGTACAAACAGTGAGAATAGACACGCGCGCGCTCGCGCTCACACACACCATCGGCACCATATCCTCACCAGTAACACTGTTATTCACAAGTTATAAAGTAAGGTCGTGTTTCGATATCAGGATGGCAGGCCTTGGGGAGGGACGGAGAGAGAGAGAGAGAGAGAGAGAGAGAGAGAGAGGAGAGAGAGAGAGAGAGAGAGAGAGAGAGAGAGGATGAAGGCAGGAGAGAGGGAGAAGGTAGCAGGCATGCAGGAAGGTAGGTACAGTAAGGTAGGTAGGGAGGCAGGGAGAGTGGAGCCAGCTGCTGTTGTTATGATGGAGGCTCCAACATCACCCTTGATCAAACACCCTCCAGTTGCCTTCTCACCTGGAGGCTCAGAGAGGACGGACGGAGGATGATAAAGAAGAGAGAGATAATGAGAGTGACAGAGATAAAGAATGAGCTAGTCAGATAAAAAGACAAAGATCGCGGCAGGATGAACACACAGGCAATAGTTCTCTTCACCTGATGAACCTGTTCACTTAGAAGTAAATAGGTAGCTGGGGAGCTAGACAGCTACTGCGGGGTGCAACCTGG
>WNGS01165339.1:1659560-1674411 GCA_020271785.1 Procambarus virginalis
ACTACTTAACACCGGACAACTCTTTTAATTAAGTGGTTAGATGAGAAGAAGGTAAATTATATCTTATTAAAACCTAATACTCAAAATATTAATTTATGCGTTTCGAAAGGCTTGAATTGAAAGGCCTTCAAGATCTTTGTTGACAATGACGCGTTTTCCTATTTAAGTTTAGCTTCTGTCTCCTTTAGGAATAATGCTGTCTTGATCTCTCTCTACACTCGTTTTATACCTTGGGTAAATAGCATATTATAAAGCTATAAGAAAGCGCTTCAAAGCCCTGAAAGCTTATTCCTCGAAAAGTAAATGAGAGATTCATCATAATCGTCATCGGGAAAATATTAAAATTTTACACCTTGAAATCATATATTTTCACTAGTGAACACTAAAGTGTCCCTCTCGTTTATCTCATGTTTATCGTTTATCTCCCTTATCTCAATTACTTATCAAAATTATTTATGGTCATATTGCATCGCATATTCCATTACCAGCACATACATACATCCTTGTCCCACGCCACGTAGCCAGAGTCGTCTTTCCTTACTCATTTTCTCGTAAGCAAACGTCTGTAAATCGTGACACTAGTACTGAATATGAATGATTTGTAGATATGATAGGGAGTAATGTTCCTAGGATGTACCCCTGAGGTCTTAGGATCTTCTCCTGAGGTTCTTAAACGTACCTCTGATGTCCTAGGACCTAATCCCCTGAGGTCCTTCCACCTACTCCTTATAGAACATACCCCTTGACGTCCTAGAAACTTCTCCCGTAGGTCATAGGACCTACCCCTGAGGTCGTAGGCCCTTCACTTGATGTCCTTGGACATATCCATGAAGTCCCAAGATCTACCCCAGAAACACAGGTGCATCCTCTTCTGGATTTGGCGTTCAATTCTTCTTGCGATTTTCAGTAGGTTTGCCAGTCATTGATCTGAGATCAATACTATGTAGTGATAATAATTTGTGAGGAGGTTTATATTATGTTTCTTAAGTATTTAGGGGCATCTCAACTTAGGGGATTGTTGAGCTAGTTATGTAAACAAGTTTAATCAGCTAATTAAGAGACGGAGATAAGAAAGAAGGGAGATAGTAGAAGAAACTGTAATCAATAGTGATAAGGAGATTGAGACACACATACGATGCACACATACAAAATGATGAGAGAGAAGAACACTGGGACACGGGAGGTCGTTTCGGGGATGGAAAAAAAGGATGGGAGAGACGGAACATGTGGGACAGGAGGTGGGAGAGGGGAGGGCATAGTAACAGAGTAAATCCTCTTACTCGGTGGTTGAACAGCAAACATATTTTCATTACGGTGAGCGGTAGAGGTGTGTGTGTGTGTGTGTGTGTGTGTGTGTGTGTGTGTGTGTGTGTGTGTGTGTGTGTGTGTGTGTGTGTGTGTGTGTGTGTGTGTGTGTGTGTGTGTGTGTGTGTGTGTGTGTGTGTACTCACCTAGTTGTGCTTGCGGGGGTTGAGCTCTGGCTCTTTGGTCCCGCCTCTCAACCGTCAATCAACAGGTGTACAGTTTCCTGAGCCTAATGGGCTCTATCATATCTACACTTGAAACTGTGTATGGAGTCAGCCTCCACCACATCGCTTCCTAATGCATTCCATTTGTCAACCACTCTGACACTAAAAAAGTTCTTTCTAATATCTCTGTGGCTCATTTGGGCACTCAGTTTCCACCTGTGTCCCCTTGTGCGTGTGCCCCTTGCGTTAAACAGCCTGTCTTTATCCACCCTGTCGATTCCCCTGAGAATCTTGAATGTGGTGATCATGTCCCCCCTAACTCTTCTGTCTTCCAACGAAGTGAGGTTCAATTCCGTAGTCTCTCCTCGTAGCTCATACCACTCAGCTCGGGTACTAGTCTGGTGGCAAACTTTTGAACCTTTTCCAGTTTAGTCTTATGCTTGACTAGATATGGGCTCCATGCTGGAGCCGCATACTCCAGGATTGGTCTGACATATGTGGCATATAATGTTCTGAAAGACTCCTTATACAAGTTTCTAAAGGCCGTTCTTATGTTGGCCAACCTGGCATATGCTGCTGATGTTATCCTCTTGATATGAGCTTCAGGGGACAGGTCTGGCGTGATATCAACCCCCAGGCCTTTCTCCGTCTCTGACTCTTGAAGTATTTCATCTCCCAAATTATACCTTGTATTTGGTCTCCTGCTTCCTACCCCTATCTTCATTACATTACATTTGCTTGGGTTAAACTCTAACAACCATTTGTTCGACCATTCCTGCAGCTTGTCCAGGTCTTCTTGAAGCCTCAAGCTGTCCTCCTCTGTCTTAATCCTTCTCATAATTTTGGCGTCGTCAGCAAACATTGAGAGGAATGAGTCTATACCCTCTGAGAGATCATTTACGTATATCAGAAACAGGATAGGTCCGAGTACAGAGCCCTGTGGGACTCTGTGTGTGTTTGTGTGTGTTTATAGGTAGACACCGGGAAGTATATAGATGGAAAATGGAAATAAGCTTCCAATTTCTACCTATTTCACAGATGGTTGAATCACAACCCATCTGAATGCATGAACGGGAAAAGTACAGCTAACGTTCACTATTCAACTAGGAACAATTGAATAGTTGGGGCAGAGTATAAGGCGACCTCTGCAGGAGAACACTCCACCCTCCTAGTCCAGTCCGGTTAGCTGTCACAGGCAGCATGACAGTCACTAGCAACAAGCACTGACTTCTAGTAGATCAGGACATGGAGGAGTTGCTGGAATGCGGCGTGAAGAGGCTCACCAGAAGACCAAATCTAGTTCGTCTCCGGGTTGAGAGTAACACGAAGTTTGACGCATTAATTGATATGGGAGCCTTAACACACACACGCCTCGCATGCAAGGGGAACCTACTATGACCTTCGTATCTACAACATACACAGACCCATCGCCACTATTCGCAGACTTACCATCTACCAACGTCAACGTATCTACCACCTCCACCCACCCAACCACTTACCCTTGGGGAGGACACCAATGAAAGTCATTGGCATTCCGGCGGGGCCACCTGGATGGCCTGTGCCGTCAGACTACACACAGTTTAGCATTTCCTTTGGCGACCAAACTGTCCAGCTTGATTGCGTCGGGAAGCCATGAACATTGGGTGGCTGGCCGGGTGCGGTCGTGGGCCGGATGGGGGAGTCTGTTGTGGAGCCGATGGTGGAACGTTGGGAGGTCCTGAAGCTCGAGTGGGGTCGTGAAACGAATTTGGTTCCTGGGACGGGTGGGCGAGGGTCGTGGAGCTGCTGCATATGAGCTCATATAAGATGACAAGATGACAGTTCTTAGCTTGTAGCGTCACTCATTACTAGTGAGGCCTAAGTGAATAACTACTGAGACAAGGAAACAGAACCAGAGATAAAGCTAGAGAGAGAGACCAAATCTCCTCTACTCGTAGACCATAACCCTCCTATGACCACCTCGTATCTATAAAACAGTCAGGGTTGCGGGAGGAGGAGGAGCAGGAAGAGGTCCTTCTTAGAGTCTCAGTTGGTAGTGGAGATTCCTCCATCATTTTGTGTCAATATGAGACTTCTCCAGCTAACTTATAAATACATTGTTGCAGCTCTGCCTACAGAATCGAGCTTCAGCTCTTGGATCCCATGTTTTCCATGTAGTGCAATTCAATTACACCCAACGGCTATGATTTCTGTTATCTGTGTTCTAAATTGTATAATGGAATTGGCTGCTTTTTTTCACCTTAATTATTATATTCAATTTCCCAACGAATCTTATGGTTTATTCTGATAATCTGTAAACACTTCTTCTTTTATCACCCCTGTTAGTTCCAATAGTTTACCTGTAGTCAGTTTTCAGAGTTAATCTACTCTCCAAGCCTGGCCTGGGGTCCAAGCTCTTCTGGATATAACTTGATCGATAAGACTGTTGCTAACAGCGGCCTGCATGCTCACATATCAATTACAACCAGATTGAGCCAGCACTTTCTATTGTAACTTGTTAAATTGCCTTCTACGAATTTATAGTTTTGTCCTTGAAAAATATGTTTATATGTCGTACGAGATGTCGTACCTAGTAGCCAGAACGCACTTCTTGGCTTACTATGCAAGGTCCGATTTGCCTAATAGGCCGAATGATTTTCTTTATTTTCAATAAATTGTTTCCAATTAGTTTATTTGAATTAATTATTGATATATTATATTAAGAACATAAATTTTTGACTTAGTTGTGTTAGGTTAGGTTAGGTTAGGTTAGGTTAGGTTAGGTTAGGTTAGGTTAGGTTAGGTTAGGTTAGGTAGGGGTGGTTAGGCTCGGTCATATATCTACGTTATCTTGAGATGATTTCGGGGCTTTAGTGTCCCCACGGCCCGGTCCTCGACCAGGCCTCCACCCTCAGGAAGCAGCCCGTGACAGCTGACTAACACCCAGGTACCTATTTTACTGCTAAGTAACAGGGGCATAGGGTGAAAGAAACTCTGCCCATTGTTTCTCGCCGGCGCCCGGGATCGAACCCGGGACTGAATGGTCCCTAGGACTATATTCATTCGCATATAGTCCTGGGGACCATTCAGGCTTGTTCGCATTTGTGTTCCTCACGTGTGCCCCAAAGAATGAGGTGATTTGATAAAATGCTATGCCCAAGATTACCATCCGAGTGCCGGCGGATGGTAAAAGTGGTTCAAATAGCTTCGGCAATCACTTCCTTATGTCCGGTCGTGATGGTCAAGCGGATTAAGGCGTCCTGTAGATACCAGTTGCGTTGCTCCTGGGAGTATGGGTTCGAGTCACTTCTGGGGTGTGAGTTTTCATTCGCATATAGTCCTGGGGACCATTCAGGCTTGTTCGCATATATATATACATATATATATATATATATATATATATATATATATATATATATATATATATATATATATATATATATATATATATATATAGTCCTGGGGACTATTCAGGCTTGTTCGCATTTGTGTTCCTCACGTGTGCCCCAAAGAATGAGGTGATTTGATAATATATATATATATATATATATATATATATATATATATATATATATATAATTTTTGAGTGCTTTGTGTATGCGTGTACCCTTTTTATATATCATATATTGCTCATACCTTAAAAGCCGAGGGAAGGGTCGAGCAGTACACAAGGTTGGAAATCACGTGGAGTTTGAAAAAAGCACTAAAGTGGTATTCTTTGATTTAAACATCCTCGTAATCGACTTAATTATTTTCTTAGCTGATGCTAAGTGTCCTATATTATGCTCACTAAACGTCTCATTGCAAACTTTTGCACGAATTCAAGTTTCCGTTTGAGTTTCTTGAGGTGAGGACCCTGTGTCACAGCTGTTTAATCTAAGACTGCTTCTCAAGTAGGCATTGTTAATTGTTCTAAATGTCTCCTTAACGAAGTACCTGGAGGCTTTCTTGAAGTTCAAGTAGCTCCTTAACTCTACGGACATTATCCAATTTATATGTGCCTTGTGGGTGTGTCTTTGTGTTCTCTGTTCTTAGGATATTTTCCTGTTAAAGTTGGTAGGTGGTTTCCCTTTATTATGCATACGTCTGTTGCTCTCCTGTTCAGTGTACCCGTTCCCATTTCTTTATTATACTGGTGTTAAATCATGGTAGCTATTTATTTGCCCATCTCTGAAGACTGTGGGTCCCTCAGGACTCTAGAGTATACTACAGCTTTCATTTCTTCAGACTAATGGCAAATTTTGCGTCGTCTGTGAAGATTGACATGTCGAAGTTTCTGGCCAAGGCTACGTCACCGAGGCCTTGAGTCGGTCGAGTACTTCCGCATCAAGCAAGACATGTCGATTTTTGTCATCGTCCTCCTAAAATAATGTTACTAATATCAACTATTAAGAATATGGTACATAAGAATTAAGAAAACTACACAAGACCAAACTGGGCCTTACGAGGCAGCTCCTATTTATATCCGCCCTCCGTGCTGTTGCATGCAAAAAAAAAAATAGCATTTATAATTTTGTAGAGAACACGAGAAAGGAGCAACAGCGACATAAACTCTTGGGGACTGAGTATTGCACTTAAATATACATTATAATGACCCAGAACGGACCGAAACGTCGTCGTCTCCTCATTTTATGATGTGTGGTGTGGTCATCATATCATCAGCCCCGTCATTGTGACTCATCGTCTGCGTTGCACATAAGTGTGAATATATATATATGTGTTAAATTAGGTCTACGATAACGTATATTAGGGCTAGAATTGCCTATTTAGACCTAAGGCAGGTTGTATTGCTACTTTTCCAATTTTTGGGTGAACAATTGCAGCAAAACAATCGTACAAAACGTGAACGTTTTTGAAAACAGCAATATTTTGAACGCTGGACCAATTAGATGCTATATGTACGATCACTTGAAGGATGGATTGAGATCTTCTGTCTTTGATTTCCCAATGACAGACCCGACGGCGCTTAGCAGACAGGTGACACACTTCATCAATTTTTTTGCCTCTTACGTTGCACCCTGAAAAGGATGTTTGTCAGTCCAGGAAGATGCAGTCTACCCAACCTTCTCACTCCTGCCGGATTGCCGTCATTTTGTGCGCGGAAGTCAAGAGGACGCGTCAGGTGGAATTTGTATCCATTAAAATACAAATAGGTGCTTGAATACAAACATAAACATAAATTCAACAATTTTTTTTTTTTCCAAATTATTCTGTCAAGTGTTATTTAAAGACTAGATATCAAGAGACACTCTCCCGTGCTTCAGAGACACACCTGCTTCTCCCGTTTCTTATTAACGGGTTCAACATTTCGTTGTCTTCCAGTTATTAGGCAACGCATCACCTTTGCGTCATGCAATGAAATCATTACTAAAGACTGGGAGAGCAGATCTGATCTTTGACTCCAGCGCAAAGTGGTGTCCATTGCCTTCCAGACGTTCATTGTGCGATTCGGTGAAATGTTTGGTCGATCAAGTTTTGGGGAAAACATGTAAGTCAAGATTAGTAAGAGGTATTAAAAGTTAATAAAATTAGTAAAAAGTATTAAAAGTTAAGATTCGTAAGAGGTATTAAAAGTTAAGATTCGTAAGAGGTATTAAAAGTTAAGATTAGTAAGAGGTATTAAAAGATAAGATTAGTAAGAGGTATTAAAAGTTAAGATTATTAAGAGGTATTAAAAGTTAAGATTCGTAAGAGGTATTAAAAGTTAAGATTCGAAATAGGTAAGTTAAGTTAAAATTCACAAGAGGTAAGTTAAGATTCGTAAGAGGTATTTAAATGATTATATGTTATGCTATTATTATGACATACTCTTATGTAAATATTGAACTAATATTTCGTGTGACAAAGTTCTTCTTCTAAATATCTAAACAAACTAATACTTATTCGATTTATTTTAAATTCGGTCGCCAGACACGCAGTTCTCAAGAAGTGTAGCAGCACGTGCGTGCTTGTCTGTCATGTATTTGCATTTTGACAACACAATGTGATTGAAACTACCAACAACAACAGCATAAAAACCGCGGGACTTAAAACGGTCGCTCTCCATAAATATGAATGTTTATCTCCCTCCCCCCCACAAGCTGGCTACAGCTGCACTACAACAACAAACCACTTAGGTAGAATACACCGCACTAAGCCTGGCACCTCAAGCCAGTAACACAAGTCACGGCAAGAAAAAAGTTGAAATACACAGGACTCCAGAGCGCCGTGGGGGCGATAGTGTCAGCAGGAGCTATGAAGCCAAGTGCAGTACTCTTAAGGAAGCGCTAAGACTTGCATTAAGATCTTCACTGGAGGGGGGTGGGTGGCCGAGTGCTTGTGGAAGAGCGAAAGAGAGAGAGGCATCACGTCAGATGTAGAGGTTGATGTAACGGAACCGAGGAGCAAAGGTAAGAATAAGAAAAAGGAAAGGGAGATGGAACAGAGGGCATGGAAAGTCCAACAGCAAAGAGAGGGGGAAAAGATGGCGGGAGAAGCAGATACGGAACAATAACAGAAGTAACCTGAGAGGAATAATGATAGTAGCAACAAGAGCGGAAAATTCGGAAGTTTGATACCATAATTATCAGGAGGAAGTGCTATGCAAGTACTATACTACGTAGCACTTGGAAGAGATCTGTGGATACGATCTAAGGCCAAGTTTCTGGGATATGAGAATAAGAAGCTGCGATATGATGACAAAGAGCTGGTATATATCCATCCTATCCTCACTATTTGACCTTCCATGAAAAATAAAAAGGGTTTTCACAACCAGAACAACACTAATATTAGTATAATAACAAAAAATCATGAAAAGTTAATACGTATAGTTAAGCAAAAAGGATAAAAGAGGAGGGAGGAAGGGAGGGAGGTAGTTATCAGGGGAAAGTGCCAAGCCATTACGACTGTATAGCACTGGGAAGGGGTCAGGATAAGGATTTGGGATGGGACATGCAAGGAATGTTGCCCAACCACTTGGACGGTCGGGTATTGAACGCCGACCTGCAGGATTCCACAACCAGAAACGCTCGAACAAAAGTTCTCCGCAATTTTGATGGTTTAATACTTTCCGTGAAGAATACGATACATAGGGAACGAGGACGATCAACAGAAGTATGAGGTATAGCTGGTATATGAGGTATATACAGCGTAACAACATTAATAACTCAGCAAGATATATGAAAGGAAGCAATAGTAAAAGAATGTTGCTACCTTTCATTTGTTTATCCAGGCTTTTAAAAAACTAAATAAACAAATAGAGCAGAAAAAAACAGCAGCAGCAGCAGCAGCGAGAGAGAGAGACAGACAGACAGACAGACAGACAGACAGACAGGCCACACTTCTAGTATTGTATAAAATAATACAGACACAAGGGAAACTGTTGTGTAATAGTATCAAGTGTATCAGAGGCACGAGGCCTGATGAACGTAATCTGTGTTTTTCCAGTAAACTCAAATTTTTATTATATGCTGTGAAATTTGCCGGATGTCAGTGAAAGAAATGGAAGCGTTTGAACTACAAGAATTTTGTACTGAACAGCCGTCAAATATTTTATGGGGGAGTTTGAGCGTCTGTAAGTTTCTGTGTGTGTGTACTCACCTATTTGTACTCACCTATTTGTGCCTGCAGGATCGAGCATTGACTCTTGGATCCCGCCTTTCTAGTCATCGGTAGTGTATAGCACTGACTCCAGTCCTATTTCCCTATCATATATAGTTTTAAAATTATGCATAGAATTTGCTTCCACAACCTGTTCCTGAAGTTCATTCCATTTTTCCACTACTCTCACGCTAAAAGAGAACTTCTTAACATCTCTGTGACTCATCTGAGTTTCCAGCTCTCACCCATGTCCCGATCGTTCTGTTAATATTACGTGTGAACATTTCATCTATTTCCACTTTGTCAATTTCCCCTGAGAATTTTATACGTTCTTGTCATATCCCCCTCTCCCTTCTTTTTCTAGTGTCGTAAAGTTCAATTCCTTCAGGGGCTCTTCATATTCCAACCCTCGTAACTCTGGGTCGAGCCTCGTCGCAAACTTCTGAATCTTTCCCAGTTTCCTATTTTATTATTAACATCTTTATTGACAAAATGTAATTACAATTTTACCTCCTCTGAAGATTTAAATTACTTCTTATTAAAGTGAGGATAATGCTGGTATTCACTGTCACGCAGGACAGAGGGTCATACACAAGACAATAGGTCTGAACTGTATTCTGATGAACATATATAATATCATGGTTACATTCACTGTTTTAATGTATGGATATGTGAAATCAACTTTCTATTGTGCGCTGCATACAAGAGCAGTGATGGGTTCATAGGAGATGCAACTTAAAAATAATATAATAAAATTGTTCTTCATTCTTTAAAATGGACAAGCAAATTTTGGATAAATTCTTAGGATGTCGTCCAGTACACCAGATTCAATGAAATAGTTACACAGTTGGTGGCACAATAGGCTTGAAGGCCTAAAATCTTTTACAGTTTCACATTCAACAATATTGTGTTCTAGTGAATGCATTAAAGGTTTGTCACAGAGTTTACAATCTGAATATTCTGATAGTGGCTCAGCCTCACTAACCTGTCAGATGTGTCTATAGCCAAGGCGAATTCACGCGATGACAACATCACATTGCCTGGTCCGGTTACTGTACTGACCATACAAGTATTTATTATTACAAAAGTTGTCATAGATTTTAATACTGCAGCTTTCAGGGCTCTGGGTATTTCTTAGTTCTTCAGTTTCCTTATGTGTTTCTTCATGTGGGGACTCCGATGTGGGAAATTTTTACCCACCATATCTAATAATCATCTAAGAAATGTATCATATCTATATCATATCTATATCGTATCAAAATCATATCAAAATCATATCAGAATCACAATAGATTCACAATATAGCTTGATCCTAGATGATAATGTCACTTGGATCACGTACACTACAGGGCCCTATAGATGCCTACGTGACTTTGTACATGATCTCTCAAGGATCCAGAAGCTTCTAGAAGGATTTGTTAATTAAAAATCTATTGGAACAATGATGTAACATCCGGTAGAGATAAAATCGAATCCTTAATAAGAATCAGTGGTATTATCAAGTACTACATATAATCTTTAAATCCTATATCTAATTTTATTATAATCACATCTTATCTCAATCATAAGTCTAGACTGTAAAAATAATCAATCAATATTCATTGTAAGTTACCTCTCTCAAGAGAGAGGAGGGGGGCATCTTGGGAACAAGAAGCGCCCACCAGACCCCGCGGCACCGCGCGACAACGCGTTTGTTTACACAACTGAGTGTACACGTGTCGGTCCCTTAGCGAACATTATTCAGCTCAAGGACACCTTATCTAATATCATTATCACCAGTGAACACTCTCTAGAACTGGGGGAGTACCTGGACAATATATCAACAAGGAAAATCCTGGAACATTTATGTAAAATAAGAGTGAAGTGGAGCACTCAGTGACGCAGTCTCCACCTCCTTCATCCCTAATCTTCATCATTCTTCTGCAACGCAGTTAAAATCCATAGCAACGCTACCAGTATATCAAACAGCAACGCTGTGAAATAAAATATCGTGCCTAAACTCGCTACAAGAGAGTTCTTCAGTCTGGCACACTTTGTCAGACAGGCACCCGGCTTCAGATAAGTTTATTGAATGTTATTACAGTAGCATATTATTTGGCCAATGGAATGCTTGTATAACTTTAATATTCTATAAGTCTGATTGTCGGTAATAAAGCGAGGCAACGCCTCATATTTCAGTACGTTTATTAATATTGTGGTACAGCAGAGTCTTATCCAAGCTCTAAACCTCATGAGTGTCCACTGTCAGAAAAGTTGTTACAATAAACAAATCCTCGTGAGTGTCCAGAGTGTTGGAAGAGATTCAGTCAAGCTGATTGTATTTAATCATATACATTGCATATACTTGAATATATAAATTAATTTACAATTGCTTGCTTAGTTATTTTTTAGTAATCATATAAGTTCATTTAATTGAAATAATTTTAGTACTTAGTAACAGTATTTGGACTACATTCAGTCATTTCTCATACTTTAACAATTTACAATTTTAAATTGTTTATATATATACGTGTATTGGCTGTTAATTGCTATGGTGCTAGGCTAACTGTGTATGTTTAAATCTCTGATTAAACAGAACCAATGTTCAGTCAAATAACTGAATTTATTAAATCTTATCCTTGTATAAAATACAAGCTGATGTGAGATATCTCTGTTGGCAGGTGGATGTGGATCTTCAATCAACCTATCAACTAATTCACTCACCCCACCTGCCCCTTACAGCCCACAATGTGTCATTAGTAAAAGAGGAGCTAGGATTTACAACCCTAGCTAGAGATTTTTTTTATTAATTAGCAGACAGTAATTTTTTAATTTAGTTCAGTACAAGTCCCTGGTAGTCTCCTTTCTTAATCAATCCCAGCAGGTTTTTCCCGCTTCCATGATGCGCGGCATACTCTAAGACTATTCAAAGTACTGACTCGTCTCACGTAGGTAGTGTTAAGCACCCTAAATGCCTCTTTACTTAAGTTTCTGAATGATGTTCGAACTTTTGCCAATGTAGAGTATGAAGCTGTCGTTATCCTATTTTATATGTGCTTCAGGAGTTAGATTAGGTGTTACGTCCACTCCCAGGTCTCTTTCTTGAATCGTCACAGGTAGGCAGTTTCCCTTCATCATATACTGTCTCTTTGATCTCCTATCACCTGATCCCATTTCCATAACTTTAGATTTGCTCGTGTTTAACTCCAGTAGCCATTTCTCTGACCATCTCTGCATGACCAAATGTGTACTCACCTATTTGTGCTTGCGGGAGTTGAGTTTTGTCTCTTTGGTCCTGCCTCTCAACTGTCAATCAACTGATTTGCAGATTCCTGAGTCTACTCGGCTCTATCATATCTACATTTGAAACTATGTATGGAGTCAGCCTCCACCACATCACTGCCTAATGCATTCCATTTGATAACTACTCTGACACTGAAGAAGTTCTTTCTAATGTCTCTGTGGCTCATCTGGGTAATCAGTTTCCACCTGTGTCCCCGTGTTCGTGTTCCACCCGTGCTAAAGAGGTTGTCTTTGTCCACCCTGTCAATTCCCCTGAACATTTTGTATGTGGTTATCATGTCTCCCCTTACTCTTCTGTCTTCCAGGAACGTGAGTTTCAGCTCCTTTAGCCTCTCCTCATAGCTCATACCTCTCAGTTCCAGGACGAGTCTGGTGGCATACCGCTGAATCCTCTCTAACGTTGTCGTGTGTTTAAATAGGTATGAACTCCAAGCTGGAGCTTCATATTCCAGGATTGGTTTGACATAAGTGGTATACAGGGTCCTGTACGATTCGTTACGTAAGTTTCTAAAGGCAGTTCTTATGTTGGCCAGTCTAGCATACGCCATTGATGTGCAGCATTTTGATGTAGACCTCTGGGAACAGGTTCGGTGTGATATCAATCCCCAGATCCTTCTCTCTATTTGAAATTTGTAGGATTTCACCTCCCTGATGGTACCTTGTGTTCAGCCTTCTGCTGCCTTTGCCTAATTTCATTACTTTTCACTTTCCTGAGTTGAACTTTAGCAGCCATTTTCTAGACCATTCCTCCAGCCCGTCCAGGTCGTCCTGTAGTCTCTGTCCATCATCATCTGTATTGATTCTTCTCTTATGTTTTGCATCATCAGCAAACATTGAGAGGAATGAGTCTATACTCGCTAGAAGATTGTTTACAGATATTAGAAACAGGATGGGTCCAAGTACAGAGCCCTGTGGGACTCCGCCAGTGACATCTCGCCACTCTGATGTTTCCCCCCTCACAGTTACTCGCTGGTTTCTGTTGCTTAGATACTCCCTTATCCACTGGAGCACCTTACCTTTTACTCCTGCCTGTGTGCTCCTACTTTCGAAACAGCCTTTTATGGGGTACTGTGTCAAAAGCTTTCTGACAGTCCAGGAGAATGCAGTCAGCCCACCCTTCTGTTTCTTGCCTAATTTTTGTTGCTTGGTCATAGAATTCTATTAACCCTGTGAGGCACGATTTACCATTTCTGAACCCATGTTGGTGGTGTGTTACAAAGCTATTTCCCTCCAGATGCTCTACGAGCCTTTTCCTCACGATCTTCTCCATCACCTTGCATGGTACACATCACATGCAATCTTCTCCATCACACACACATGTGTGAGTGTTTGCGTGTGTGCGAGTGCAAATGTGTTTGTGTTTACATGCGCGAGTTTTGTTTAACTAACGCTAATTGCGACCTTTAAAAATCAACAGATGAAAAATGAGCAGAAATTCTTATTATAATATCAATTGTAGTCTCAATGAAACATTTTCATGTTTTATCTTATTTTTTTTTACTAGGGTTAGAGTTCGTAAGGAATGTCAGCGACGTTCCTAATAAAGCTACCAACCACTTGGGCTAGACGGTAGAGCGACGGTCTCGCTTCCTGCAGGTCGGCGTTCAATCCCCGATTGTGCAAGTGGTTGGGCACCATTCCATCCCCTCGTCCCATCCCAATTCCTTTTTCTGACCCCCTTCCAAGTGCTATATAAAATCGTAATGGCTTGGCGCTTTCTCCTGATAGTTTCCTTCCCAATAAAGCTGCCAGCAGGAACTGTTATTCTTAATCAGCTAATCTGAAGCCTGACTTTGCAGACTCATTTATTTGATAATTATTAATGGAAAGAAATAATTAGCTTAACTATAATGCTAACTATCATATAGGAAACATGGCCAGGATACATATGTCAGACATGTGTGATCAGTTGACATCATATTCCCGTACATCAGCCTGGTGAGCGAACACGTGCTAGATGCGAGTCAGCCTTGCAAGGTTGATGGAGACATGTTCTTGAGACAGACACATCATCACAGCCATCGACATCCAGCATGAGGCTGTTGATGGCTGAGAGTCTTGTGTTATGGGTGGTTAGGTTATCTTGAGATGATTTCGGGGCTTAGCGTCCCCGCGGCCCGGTCCTCGACCAGGACCTTCTTTTTTTTGTTACACATCCCCCATGAAGCAGCTCGTAGCAGCTGACTAATTTCCAGGTACCTATATACTGCTCTGTGAACAGAGCTATCTTGGTGAAAGAAACTATGCCCATTTGTTTCCGCCTCCACCGGGGATCGAACCCGGAACCTCAGGACTACGAATACGAAGCGCTGTCCACTCAGCTGTCAGGCCTCTGTGCCAACTAATAGTTGTAAACAGTGTTGAACAAGATACGAAATTTTGTGAAAATTGGCCCACGTACATAACAGTAAGTTGAAGAACATCTCGAAGGCATTAAGTCTCGGAGGTTCAGACCAGTCCAACGAGACTCGGTCAAGACCGCACGGCTCTCCATATTGTCCAGCCTATGAGTGATGGGGGGGGGGAGGGAGTCCAGAAGATGG